>UELU01147437.1:12260-26768 GCA_900490025.1 Megastigmus dorsalis
TCCCCCCCCCCCCCCATCCACCCACCCGCTCGCTCCCCTTCACCTGCTTATTTCTCTCTTTTATCGCTTTGTTTTGCTTTTCATCGCCGGTCTCCTAATTAATCGCTTCTATATAAGGCCTCTGTATAGCCTTCGTTGACGTTTTTCAAGAGAAAAATTGCGCGCGATCGAAGCCGCCGAGCGGGAGAAAAGTTGGGGTGGATTTGCGCGGTTGACGGATATCCTTGGAAGAATTTGTCGATGCCCGACTGCTCGAGCGTGATATATATACATATATACATGTATATTGTATATGCAGGTAAATACTTTGTAAGCAGGGATGCTGCTGATCGTTTGCTTACATTTATATTTATTTCAAATATTCCCGCATTTTCTCGAGAAGTTGTACTCATGATATTTAGTTTAAGCGCAATTAAAAATTAATACCGTATACTAGACTTATCTGCATCTACTTTAGTTTATATGAGGAATAAATTTCATAGACCACTTTGTAACTTTTCCTACGGGAGTAACATCATATTCAATTTCTTTTTAACCTAATGTGTTTTTAATCTTAAGCGCAATAGTACTGGTTTTATGCGTTTGATAATGATTTTAATGTGGTCAACCGTGGGTATCATCTAATCTGGCCTGCCAATATAACTGTTTATTAAGATGCCAAGCTTTTGACGGCTTATCTTTCGCAAATGCGCTGATTATACACTCTTTAAATCTTAAAAACATGATGGATGAGGAAAATTCCTTAGAAGTATGTTTGTGTCACAAACTGAAAACTACATATGTACTTTGTGAGCCCATTCTGCCAAAAATGACCGATTCACCATCTTTAATAACGAAACGGGTAAATCTATTAAATACATGTATAGACACAACGTAGGAACAATGGGATGCAAGTGCTACCTTTACATCTACACAACCAATAGGACAATAGTAATAATTTACCTTGACTTGTGACTCGGACATGCCCAAGGCGTAAGCGAGCTTTGCTCGCTCGGGTCCCGCCAAGTACTTGGTCTGCTCGAACGTCTTCTCCAGGGCGAATATCTGCTGGCCACTGAATGTCGGCCTCGTGTGCTTCTTCTTGCCTGGCTCGTGTTCACCGCCCGAACCACTGCCCGCTCCGCTCATCGCCTGCTGCTGGCAGCCCAACTGCTGCGACACTGCAACAACCACCACCACCACCACGTGTGTTCGCACATTATCTTCGCTTTTTTTTCCTTTTTATCCACCCGCGTTCTCTCGTTTGGTCGTATATATAGAGCGGATATGCGGGTTATCGGAATACGCGTTCACAATGAAATATCTACGCTTGGGACAGTGATAAACGCGCGTGCATTTCTTATGGCTGGGCTGTTGCCCCTCCCCCCGCGGGGAGAAAGGGATCATCCGACATTAATAAAGATTAATATTCGCGCTTGTGGATCGCTCGTGTACATCTGTATATATGTGGCGTTTCTCGATCTGCTTCAAATTGAAGAATTTGTTAAAGAGCTTGTTGAATTATTGCGCAACCGCGCTATGGTGCTGTTCCTTTGCTGATGTGTATGTTTAGTATATATAGAGCGAGAATGGCGTCGATAAATTTATGAGGTTCAAAATGAGGAAATCGAGAGAATCAGAACTGATCGTAAACTCGGGGTGATACGAGCATGTTTTAAATAAGCACTATAAGCGGTTTACAACTTATATATTTATTAATCGTTGAAAACGCGCATGAATTGCTCGATGGTATAGGACAGTAAAATAATACTGAAATAGTTAGTTATTTATAATACAAACGCATCAGAATTCAAATTGCTCTCAACTGCTCGTCCATTTCCTTTCAACTAAAATCCTGCTAAACTCTATAAATGACCAATCATAAACTACTCTGATTCTAACCAGCCATGGTATCCGGTAAGCAAAACAATGCTTATTTTCCACGCAAGATTATCCCAACACCCGTCATCAGTGCATAACCATTCGAACAATAAACTGCATTCAACTATATTAGAAAAAGTGTATAACCCGTTCCCTGCACTACCTGCCGAGGTGTACAAATCTTGTCCCAGCACTGCACAATATCCAGCAGTACATACAAAAGAGAGAGAGAGGGAAAGAGAAAGTGAGAGAGCATAGCTCGCAAAGTCGGTGCAGCTAAAGCATTAATCAGGTCTCGAGAATGCACTGAATTAGCCCGAACGCGCGTCGGGGAGATTTCCAGAGACTCGAGGCAATTAAGAGTAATCGCTATTTGCGCGCTCCGTCTTTTGTCGCATTGCAGCACATGTGTGTGTGTGCGCGTGTGTGTGTGTGTGTGTGGGTGCAGAGGGGCACAGGGCATAAGAGGGGGAAGAAAGAGTGAGAGAGAGAGAGCAAGGCATTTAATTTAATAAAGCAATTTGTAACGGAATACGAAACGAGGCAATAATGGCCGCTCGGCCGCTCCGGGGAGGGTCCTAACGAACTGCTTACCACATTCCAGCCTGACCAGGGATGTGCGCGACACACTGTTCCACACCCAAAGTTTCTCTCTCTCTCTCTCTCTCTCTCTCTCTCTTTCTCTACCCCCTCGTTACCTCGCGCTCGTACACGATATCCCACTCTCTGCTCCTATACGTTTAGGTATATTGAGCCTTCGGCGCTTATTGCGCCTTATGTTCTACCGCTCGCTCGCTTTGACTCTCTTATGTGTATTAAAATGCGAGCCCCCCCTGCTGTCCGCCACCCCTCCCCCTCTCTCTCGCCCTTCTCCACTTCCCCGTCAAATCTATCTCGAGTGTATACCTGGCGCCTTGTACGTACACGACTTCATTACTATAGATGTATACGGAAAACCGTATCGCGCGCTTATTTTTACATGCCGGAGTTGATGACGGTAATCGAGGCTATATACAAATCGGAGACCCTTGAACCATTGTGAACGTTGCACGAGTTGCGCTATCGACAACGTTGACTAAATTGACATAGAATATTATTTCTGAAATTTTTCGAATGCTAATAAATAATAAAGCTCCAGCTCGATGTTGGAAAATATCGTGGAAAGGGCTAATGTGAACCATTGTTTTCGATCGCGCGGTAAATCCACAAATCTTGCCGCGGTTAACAATCGTTCCCCGCAGCTTATATATTATACGCACAAGGAATCCTTTATCTCCAGAATGTACGCATATATAGCGCGTGGAAAATCGCGGCATTATGCGAATCCGAGTGGGCATTAAAATGCGCGAGGTCCTCCGTACGTCCTCATATATATATGTACGTGTCTGCTACGAGAGTAGAGTGAGAGAGAGAGAGAGAGAGAGAAGGTGGAGGAAAATGTGCGCGCACGTGCGCAGCTGGCTAATATATAGGATACATAATAATATGTATAAAGTGGGCACGGAGAGAGAGAGAGAGAGAGCGCGAGGTTGACCGTCGTCGTCGTCGTCGTCGTCGCCGCCGTCGGTTAAGAGGGTGCCAGTTGGCCCCCTGAACCGGAGAGAGAGAGAGAGCGAGAGAGATACATTTGCGAGAACCACCGCGGAAAGAAAGGAGTGTGCGGAGAGAGGAAAAGGACACTAACACGCGGCCTGTGGGTGAACTGCCTCGAACCCTCCGACGCGATATCATATTCAATATCGTGCGAGTCAGCCCTCCTATCCGACAAGCCCCTCGAACCCTCCGCAAAATGCCCTTAACTTTTATCCCGGCACTCTGCCACTTCTCCACCATGTACTGTGCGCACTGCTATATCCTGCTCTCTCTCTCCCTCTCTTTTCTTTTCTCTACTATGTCTTCTTATATTTTCTTCTTTTTTTTCTAACGGACGACACGCGGTTCATAAGATTTTTTACACTTCTATTTATTTCGAGGTACGAGATTTTCTCTTGGTATCTGGTTTAATAAGGTTTTGTTTACGCCATTATGAGAGTGTTGTTTACTTGAGTCGATATTATAGTTTTTTAACGTATCTATCGAGATTCGATTTAGAAATCATAGAGGTCAAATTAATTCAGATTGTTTTTAGTTGAAATGAGGCCCTGATCGGGCCCTACTGTAGAACATGTCAATTTTCGCATGTCTTCTAGATAATGATTTTTATAGATTTAATTTTGAAAATGATAAAAGGTGTTTTTATTTTATTAGGTTGAAGCGACTGTTCTTACAATTCTTCAAGGAGTCAGCAGTCTTTTTTTTTTTAATTTCGTTTTCGATAGATATATCTCCACTCCCAAATGAATTAAGCAATAACTATAGGGATTTATCAAGTAATGCTATAAAGATACTCGATCGACCATCACATACAACAAAGTTAGATATAAAGATGTCAAAAAACAATGTTACGACTCGCAAACCTAATTACTTTCAGCACAAGCGATTCAACGGCATTGACAACCGCATCACGCATTCAATTTAATATTCCGACGCCTTCCCCCCGACAATCCATAACATCCAAATGCTATAAGTCTGTTTATCCGCAGGCCTGCCGCGCCGCGAGCGCGTCGCTTGTGTTTCCTCCATTTTTTGTACGCCTTTCTTATACGCGCTGCCGGGGCTCACCAAGATCGACGAGACGTACATATAAGCGACGGAAAGTAAGAAATAGCCCCACATATGTATATATATACACGTATATACACACACATTTCAGTCAGTGACACCCTCTCATGAACGATGGCTTATTGAATAAACATACACGGCCACTCGTGATCACTTCGTGCCTGGTGTGCCTGGTGTGCCTGTGTGCGTGTGTATAGTACAAGGCGTGTGCGTATATATATATGTGCTTTTGTCTTGTTAGCAGGAGATACGGGGTTACGAGCCCCGATCGGCGCATAAAGTATCTCCTGAGAGTTGAGGAATTACGCCGCTGGGACGAGACTCGCCTCTGTCTGTGCACTCGTATATAAAACGAGGCGGCTCTTTCAACTTTTATTCCGACTTTCAGCCAATCGTTCGTTTATACGCCTCAACTGCTCTTCTCTTTCTCTCTCTCTCTCTCTCTCTCTCACTATTCTATGCTTGTGCTGAATTGCCCTTGCAATGTGATTTTACGATATCGCTTGCATATATTATCCTATAACGCCGATATCCTCCCCTCCCCCCCCCCCCCCCCCCCCTCCCCCGTCGATGTAATCGGAATAATTATTCTACGAATGGACATTCTAGAAATTGAATGCCAAGATAAATATATTTCTACTCCTCTTTTCCGGAATAGCATGATTTGTTGAGGCTTAATCGATCAATCGTATTATGGATATATATGTTCCCAAACTATCGACGTTGGCTTAGAAAAATAAGCTTATAGTAATGAGGATTCTCGTTGCGTACAAAAACAGAGCTATATAATTCTGATACGTCGATAATCAAATGTTCGGACCTCGCGAGAATGATAATGCCCCAGTAGCTAATGGAATATTATTGGTTGATAAAACGTTTTCGGGAATCTCCTATATACATCGAATCGACAAAGTAAATATTCGACGAAATGGAGTAAAATATCGGATCGCCCGACGTATATGCGATGGATAAAATTGGTTCTGACTCTTTTTGTTTTGCGCGTCACTCGGCTCCGTGCATATACATATATATAGAAACGGCAGAAGCGATAGACGAGAAACATAGAAAAAAGTTGCTGACACGAGCTGAGACGTTTCAGCTCAGCTCATCCGTAGCGGGGCGAAAGAGCAGGAGGGGAGGCCAAGAGAGGATGTAGCCTTTTTCCACACGTTCCTTTCCGGATTCCGTGTGTGTGTATGTGAGGCTAACACGCGTTTAGCCGCTCGCCCAGATGAAATCTCCCGGTGGGAAAAAAGGAAAGACGTAACACGACAGACTCGACGAAACCATCATACAAGGCGTACGACACACGTAGCAAACAATTCTTGCGCAGGTTAACCGGTGGTGTTACGCCCACTTGGCCCCCAAGATCTCTTATCTCTGCTATGTTCGTCGAGAAAATCTTTTTCTATTTCGTCCCGCCTACGGCCTTTTACTTTTTCACTCTTAATACCACCATTTTGACTTTTCTATACGCCGCAGCTTCTATAATCGTATTCCGAAACGATACAACATAATATCATACATGTATTTTTTTTTAAATATATGCAGACTATTATTGTTCTTTCTTTATGGATATCAGCTTTTAAGAATCGAAGCTGCTTATTTTAACTGCAGTGACTTGGCACCGATACTAATGCGACCGAAAGAGTCCGTGAGACGGAACGAATATACATTTAATGAAAAATAAAAACTCAATTTTTTACTCGATTAGTTTGGTAAAGTATAGCTTGAAAAATAAATTAGAACACATGTGTAATATTTTTGGTGTTGGGAGCAAGATAAATATTTTTCAAGCCAATGTTGTACTTCTTATATTACAGAACACACATACACATCTATATAGAAGCAATATAGTGAATCATTTTATTTCACGTTTTACTCGAACGTTTTTTCGCGAATCAATAATCTTACAGCGATACATATATACACAAAGCGTTTTTAGTATAAGTGTATTAGATAATTCAGCTCCCCGAAATTTAGTCACAGATATCAAGCAGCCCGCACGCCTAGTAATATCGGTCCAATTTCCATCAAATATATACACCCCGGATACACACAAATATATATAGGGTGAATAAAGCGATAAAGCGAACGCAGAAAAGAGAAAGGCCGATGGATTAAAAGTGCAAAGGCGGACGACGGCCGTATACAGCCGTGGAATCTCGGCCGCAGAATTGATGGATAAGCCTGAATTTGGAAAAGGCCGAGGGTGGAGAGAGAGAGAGTGAGAGAGAGAGACTAACGGATGTGTGCGCGTTGTATGTGTGTCGAAGCCCCGAGCTCGGTTATACACATGTGCCGCGACGTTGTCAGTAACAGACGTGCGCGCGGGGGTAGAACAGCGGCAGCAGCGCTCGGGTGACGGCTGCGTGTTGTACGGTGTAACGCCGGTGCCGCTGATCTATGCCCTCGAAGAGGGAGAGAAACGTAGTCGAGGAGCTGCTGCTGCTGCTGCTGTTGCTGCTGCTGCCGCCCCGTCACGAGCCACTATACGGTGCGCGTTTACGCCTGATTTTCCGCGGTTTCATGGGCTTTCTTAATCGTTCTCCCTGCGCGACACACTCCCGCCTCTTCCTATATACGTACACCACCGCTTATCGCTTCCACTATATATCTATTGCGCGCATCGCTCCCCCCTTCCCAACCTTTTTACATGCCTCTATAGCACGGCCTCCTTGCCTCGCGTCAACGAATAATGGCTTTTTCATGCGCGTTATTATACCCGGGAGCGATAGGACCGTTATACTCGCAGCAACAAACGCGACAGCTATGATGGAGATGGAGCTATTCTTGCGGACGACTCTCGTGCGGCATGCCCCGCATCCGAGATTTATTGAATGCCTTTATGAGACTCTGCAGGCCGGCTTTTGGCCGAGCTTCCTGGTAAGCGTCCAGCAAGAATGATTTTATTTTACAGCGCGCAGCCCCCGACGTCTTTTCGAATCCTGCGCGGCCTAACGATACTTTCATATCTGTCTCGCAGGCCTCCGCGGTTGGATTTGGATGTCCCTTAGGCTTAGCAGGAGCTTAATCACGACGGCGGAAAAGATCTTCGTTATAGCCGAACAAAAATATATACGTATAATATAATGGCCCAACTCGTCAGCTGCCATCGACGAGCCGAACCTGCGACCCGCGACACTTGACATTTTATTTTCTCAAAACAAAGCGGTGCCCCACGGCAGAGCCCTATAATATAACAGCAATCTGGTGCTTGTTGTGACTGCACCGCAACCGACTGCAGACCATAAAGCACTTTTTCCATGTTTAGTGAGCGATAAATCAGGCGCACCACACACCGCTTGGACAAACAGAGATGCGTGGGACGAAGAGAGAGAGAGAATACAAGGGAAATACTTACGAGAGTGTAGCCGAGCCCTCCAAGCGAGCGGATCGCTGACTAGTCCTTGAAGTCCCGGCCAGTAGACCGCCGGATGCCGTGGCTCCGTACGCTGCTGGAACTGGCTGATTCCTAAACAACAACAATCAATTCCAAGGCAATTAGCGGCTCGTTTGGCTACGTATTTACTGTGTCTGTGTCTCTGTGTGTGTGTGTGTGTGTGTGTGTGTTGGCCCTTTATAACCTAAAAGCCCCGTTTATACTGCCCCGTTAATTGCTCTCACTCCTGCATGCAGCCGAGCGCGAGCCTCGTCTTCGGGAGCTTATCGGCACTGCCATTAAACTACATCAAACTCCTACGAATTTCAATCTCATTCGCCGCTGCACGCGCACCGACTTCTCGCTCGACTATTATCTATATTCGATTACCTAGGCTTTAAATTGCGCGCGTATGCTCGAATTATGCGCTCGAATATTCTTCGTATACAGGATGCATAACGTCACGAACGGGTAATTCATCAAGACCCAGATTTTCATCACTTTCTCGTTACATTTTTGTAATATTGTAGCAATTATTTGACTTCTCATTGTAAGTAAATTTCCCTTATTACTATCATTTATTTGACTAATATATATCTATTTTATTTTTATTACTATTTGAAACTTTTTATTTTATACGAAGCTAACTTTTTATTAAAAATTGGCTCCTCTTCTTATGACTAACTACTCGCACGTATTTAAATGCCATAATGCTTTAAGAACTAAGTACCTACCTCTAATAAAATTGTAAGGGCTACATGTAAAACTTGGACTATCATGTAGAGTATATGTAGACATTTTATTTAAAAAAATTTAACTCCTTTACTTGAAGGGAAATATATGAAAAGAGACCCAGTTGATTATTCCCTATGCTTAATGCATAGAAGTAGAAATAGAAAAGTATAGAAAGACATTTAATTTCGATTAAGTTTTCATCAACTTACCCTTCAAGTAAGGGGGCAATTTTTTTTAAATTGAATGTATTTTGATGTGCTAAATAATGACGTAGGAAAGATAAAGTAAATTAATATTTAAATTATTTTTTACCGATTAAATTATATTTAAGTGATTAAATACTGGGGCCGTAACAGTAATTGGGTTATAGAAGCGGTCTAACTCATTCTTTTTTACTTTATCAGTGATACGAGACTCAAAAGCATACTCTGCTGCCACGGTTATGATGTTTGTATTAGAAATGCAAAGTTTGAATCACACATCTGTTCTGCATTTGAATGGATTTTATATTTCCAAATTATAACATAATTAGTTTGAAGCGTGTAAAGCTAGAATTGAGACTCTAAAGATTGTAACTGATGAGCGTATAAGAATGAGTAATAAAAGTTTTGCGACTCAGCAGATGTCAAATCATATATTTTTATGACACGATTATGAGAAAAATTAAAACTCATAAAACGCCTAAGTCGTTTTACAGCACAATCGAATATACCGTGTTTAATATGCATGTTCTTTATTAAATAGTATCAAAAAGAAATAAGATTTTTTCGTTATCACTTTGAATAACATAATGAATATGGACAATATAACAGAAATTTACATAATTTTCAGAAATTTTTTTTAAGAAAAATTAAATATTTGATATTCAATTTTATACCTATTGCAATAAAATTAATCATTTTTAAAAATTTAATTTCATTATACTTAATTATTTTTAAATTATATCACATAAATTCTTCAGCAGGCTTTAGAATCTTAAGAATGTTGTTAATATATAATTTCAGCACAATAAATAATGAGTTGGAGTTGAATTAGTCTTAAGAAAAAAACAAATTCCCTCTTTACACTTCTTCTACCACTAAAAGTTAAAAAAATTCCTCTTAGAAAAATAAAATTAATTATACCGAAGAACTTATAAAATTAAATTTATCAGTTTCAATCAAATGAGAATAATCTTCTTTTTAACTTGTTAACTATCCCTTTACAAATCAACTCTAGCTTAATTAAGATTATTAAAGACGATTAAAACGACATTCCTATTGGAGTCGTATCTTTTAGTTTTCCAGTTCATACAAACGTATCAACATTATATTAGGGGCGACCGGAAAAAAGTGACCCCAAAAATGCTTGACTATAGAATCTAATTTTTCTAGAAGCTGAAAAACTTATTTGGACTTCATACTTTTATTTGTTTTGCCACTGCGGATAGACACCACATTACCTCTCTCACTGTATCCCCAAAGCATATGTACGAAATAATTTGCGCTTAATTTTCGGTTGGATTTTTCCTTTTTTAACGCATGAAAATAATGTTTCTAGACTTAATTCCTATACTATATTTATCACTTCATAAATTGAAAACGTAATTTAAAAAAAAAGAACGCCGTTGCTACAAGTGCACAAGCTAATTTTCAATTAATTTGAGAAATTGACATATTTTGACACTTGAATGTGCTTTAAGATCATCGTTCAATCAGTTTATTGAATTAATCACCTTCCTACCAATATTACATTGTTCCGGAAGTAATTAAAAAAGATCACTTTACCGCGACCTCCCCTATCTAAAAATTGATAAAATATTTTTGAACACGATACTAACAATAAGATGTATTTCGAGTCACCTAAAAAGATTGGTTAAATTAGTAAATATTTCTATTTTTTAGCCGATATCGCAGATCCAATCGTCGAATTGGAAATTTCTTAAGAGCGTCTTTATTAACCGAAATGGCCAAGCACTCGTCTTTAAAAACCATAATGTAAACAAACTGCTTTGTTCTTTTATGCACGTATAACATTACCACTAATCAAAGTATAACAATTAAGAAAGAAAGAAAAAGAAAAAGAGGAGCGTCAGCTCGTATACCTACCGGTCGAAGCGGCAAAGCCCGCGTGCATGGCGTATCTCGGGGCCGGCGGCAGATGCTGTCCATGGGGACTGGCGGATATCGCGTGTTGGGCCTGTCCAAGCCCGGGTCCCGAGCTCGCGTGCGTTGCCGCCGGCCTCGACAGTATGGTGTCGATACCATGGGGATTGCTTCCAACCGAGGTGATGGAGGTGGCCGGACTGTGTTTGCCGCTGCTCGTCGGCGAGCTCTGACCTTGCAAACCCTGCTGCTGTTGCTGCTGCTGCTGCTGTTGCGCAGATGCGCAGACGGACTCGATTGTTGCTGCTGCTGCTGCTGCTGTTGCTGCTGTTGCTGCTGCTGCTGCTGCTGCTGTTGCTGGAGGTGGTGCTGGTGGCTGCGCTCGGCCATCGAGTGGAGCGCCGCCAATGGCTGACTGGCCGCTAGCATCGAGCCGGCGGCCGCGTTGAGGTTGAGGAACTGCAGCACGTGGGGCGAGGTGAAGTCGTGGAGCCAGGGCGGCCTCGCGACCGGCGGCGAGTGGCTCTGGGGCGGCAGCTGGGGCGGCGGCGAGCACGAGCCCATCGACGAGCCGACCGAGGAGCTGCGCTCGTCCAGCTGCGAGTGCTCCGACTGCTGCACCTGCATTTTCGTGTTCGCCACGCGCCCAACCACACACACACACCCAATATAAACACTGGATTACACACTCGTTACGCTCTATATCGGGTACACTTGCGGACTGATTCTAAGCTCATCGGATATGCAAAAGTCTCGTGTTATAGCTTTCGGGATGTAGAAATAGATTTCTTTAAAACTACGGATGGGCTAATAGCAATGTTACAAAGTTCCATATTCGATTTTATTATAGTTATTAACGACTGTATAAGGTGACGTTAATTTATCAATTAAAAAATGGACAATTTGTAAATGTCCCTGACAATCATTTTTAGAGAATGCATATTATGATTATACAGATGTTTTCACTAGATGGCTTTTAGATTGTAATTCCCCACATTCTTAAATAGAAAGTAAAGAAATAAATAAATACAACACGAAAACCGGTTTTGTAGCTACACATCTATAAGACTATTAAGAGAAAAATTTGTCATTTAAACCGACATTCACGAACAATAAGGTAATTTTTAACCATATGATGAATTTATTTTTAGAATATTTTGAATGAATTAAAGATAGGACCAATTTGTACTTTTAAAAAACAGATTTTTTGGACGTAATTTCAACTTTTTACAAATCGAACACGACATTCTTTCGAAAATTAAACACCAATTATATTTTAGCTTTCTAATCGAACATTTCCCTTAAAATACCAATTCGTAAAAATCTCTTGGATTATATTATGGCAAAGTACAAAAACCGGTTTTTCTTTATAGCGTAAACTCTAATCGAACACTGAATCATGACTCTATTGGCCAACGAAAAACCTATATATAATAAATTACGTGCTAAACATCTCCAATTCTGCAAATTGCACGTGTCCCAACGATAGATAAATACTCCAACTCGCGACTATACGTCCTCCGATCGGATCACTCTCTATCTCGACTGGAGAGCAGGAAAAAACGGTATAGAATATTGCGTATAGTACGAACCGAGTGATGATGGTGTTGGTGAGCGGGTGGCGACTGGTGCTGGCTGTGATGGTGGTTGATCTGGTGGTGGGCCGTCTGGGGCGGCCTGCGTTGCTGAGCGTGCTGTGCGTGCTCGGCGGCGATCGAGGAGGCCGATGACATGTCCAGGACGCCCAGGTGCTCGAGGGCACCCGCAGCCGCGGCCTCCGCCAGGCTACTTGACTCGGCGCGGCTCAGGCTCCTCTCCTTGCTCAGCGTGCACACCATCTCGCAACGAGCATACTTTAACCGCACTACTTGGCTAATTCACTCGCGGCTTTATACTCTTCTCTCTCTCTCTCTCTCTCTACCTATCTCAGTCTGTGCAGAGTATCAAACAAAAAAAAAAAAACAAGAATCGAGTGCAACTAGAAGAGCGATGCCACTGCGCGCGATCCACTGACGAGAGTCTAGGCGAAGCGCTGTGCGTATACAAGCTGCGAGCTGTAGGTTTAAGTGTCGTATATATAGGTGTGTAAAGCGAGGAGCGCGCGGGCGGCCGTTCCGCTCGGCTCGGCACCAACGAGATGTCTGCTGTCGGCTGCCGCGTGGCTCGCGCGCCGAACCCGTGCAGTGCCTGGGCGCGGCAGGGCCTCGCTCCTTTGCCCGTCCCATTGGTCGGCTCGCCTGGGCGTGGCCTTCGCTCCCATTGGCCGAGCGCTCGCGACGCTCCGGAAGCTCGGGGGCGTGGCCTCTCAATCTCGCGTTAGCTTCTTGTTAAGCGTCTTTCATTGTGTGTTTAAACTCGTAATTTATGATCCCGACTGAATAAAACAAGAGCTCGCGGGATGCTCTCTCTCTCTCCCTCTCACTCTCTCTCGCGTGCGGCTCGCGCTCGCGCTCGACACTGAGGCTGTGTGCGCCAACGAGAGAGAGAGAGAGTCTACGGACGACTCTTGTCGAGGAGAAGCGGTAGCACCGCACACTTTCCAGAGTCCGGGAGACAGAGAGATGAAGCTTCCCGCCGAGCGAGTCCTTGATGACGCGCAACTCGCTGCTCCTCCTGCTGCTGCTGCTGCTGCTGCTGCTGCTGCTTCTTCTTCTTCTTCTCGCTTCCTCTACTGCAGTTACGTGTGTGTCGGTATACCGTATATACATATAGATTTATCCCGGGCGAACAAGTGTGCGAGCGCTGATTCTTCCTCCAGTCTCTTTTGAGAGGACGCGCTTTTGCTGGGCTCTGCGTTTCATGGAGCCTTAGACTGAATCGAGAACGAATTGAGCGGATCTAACGCTTTTCTAATTTAAATTTCCGGTTTACGCGTAAAAAAAAAGGACTGAATTGTGCACGGGAGCGAATTGACCCTCTTCTTCAGAGCTGATTCTTTTTTAGTGTTTACTAACCTTTTCGAGATTTTCTTAAATGCGCGCATTTTCGCCTTCTTTGACTTTTTATTTTTACAATCTTTCTTCGGATAAAAATGAACGGGTATTCCATTTTACAATCTTTTTCGCTTCAAAATAATGCGGATCGGGAAAATTTCACATTTCAAGAATTTATAGACTAAGAGTCGTCTAGCTATTATACGATCTTTTAAAATCATGGGATTAAAATGATTTATTTTACAATCGAGATTATTATATATATATATATTTCACAAAAGTTAAGTTCCCTGTTTTTTAATTTTATTCACGCGCCAATCGTATAATATATATAACAAAATCATAAAACTGCGCAGAAAAAGAGCTGCAGCAGCCGTCGGCATCTCGCTTTATCCCGCTTTTGCGCGCGCTGCACTGCACACGCGGACGCACAACTCCACAGAGAGATATATATGTAGAGAAAGAGAGAGAGCAACTGCTGCACATCGCACCACCACACGAAATCGTCATTATGGCCGATCACGATTAGTTCCAGCCTCATTGTGTGCACCATACGAGCGCACGGCCTCGATAATTGAGAGCTCATTTTCCGCAACATCGACTTTTATTAATGACCGCTTTATATATATACACAGAGAGCATCGGGCCGTACACTCGGCATACGAGGCTCCGCACGGGGGAAAAAGAGATATATAATTTATATATATATTATATATAGGTATATGATGTGCGTGCAGTATTGCCTATTGATCGTTCAACCGTTGCACATAGCGTTGAAAGAGCGAGAGAGAGACAAAGACAGTGAAGCGTGTGATTGTCGACCTTGCATCTATACACGTATATATATATATAT
>UELU01147438.1:0-16971 GCA_900490025.1 Megastigmus dorsalis
ATATATATTATTGTACGGAAAACAAATTAAATAGTTACAGGAATACAACAAAAATAATGCAATTAACGTTATACCTTACGAATTCGATTTGAACTATACAAAGCGCACTATAGGAATTAGCGGGCCGCCGGCTCCGATTACATCGTTCTGCCGATCATCACCTCCCCCCTTTCTGAGAAGTTCTGGCGGGTTTTTATTTTCTGGAATTTGAAAATGTGTTTTTGAAATATTTCACATCATTTTAGCACAAATAATATTTAGGAATTAACGAAGAAACCACTTAATTTACCTAAACTAAAGTGTTTGCATCTCGGTTTGCATTCGATACAAAATGAATTTTTCTTCGGATGAATATTTGTAAGATAGTTTTAAATGAATTATAAATAAACATATTAATTCGTAAAATGTATTTAAAAGAATTACGGTAGCTCAATTTCAACATAATACCATAACTCGGTAGTCTCTTATACGTTATAATGTAAATTTAAAAAAATAAATTATTCAAGAAAAAGTTGTCGAATTAGTTTTTTGTCTCCTTAATTCATAGACAAGTATTCTAAAAATAGTATTATGGAATCAATCATGATTCATTCTTGATTTTATCTTCTAAATCGTTTATTGGCACAAAGCTTCTTTTGTATAAAAGAAACAGAATGCACCATGATGTAAGCAAGCACAATAAAAATAATATTAAAATACATTACTCACAAAGAAAAAATTTTGGCTTTGATTTAGTAATTATATGATCGGAGAAAATCTTAAACAAGTAATTAACTAAACATCATTTGTGCATTCACTTTCAGAATCCAGAGAGCCATAAGTAGAAATAGTGTGTCCAACGCTTCCTACCATACCGACTGCGCAATCCACATAGTGATACGTCGCTGCGAACTCGCGGAGGAGCAAAGTGCAAGGGGAAAGCTCGGCGCGAGTGTAGCGCGCGCGGTCCTCAGTTTGAATCCGGACGCCGGTTCGCTCGCATCGGCCGTTGGCGCTTAGCAGTACCGCTCGCTTTATACGCATATATACACACACCCGCACATCGCTTTGCAATACGCTCAGCAAGCCTTGTTTTATTTTTCGCATCGCAGCTGAAAAGTCCGCGTGCAGAGTCGCGCGTGTGTTCCGTCGTATGCATGGCCCGTGACTCGGTCGCGTGTGCGCGCGATTACAACCGTTGGCTACAAAATTCGTTTCCGCTCGTGCTCTGTAACGCGTTCGATTGTCGGCGGATCGTTTGAGGCGCGAGAAGAAAAAAAACGAGAGGTGTTAAATGATGCGTTTCGAGTGACAATGCTCAATCGATGATTTCTTGAGTTTCGCGTGATTCGTCGGGTTTCGCCGGATTTGCCGTGTGCGAGTATAGGGGGTGCGTTCTTTATTTGATTAATGTTTGTCAGTGTGATCAGTGCGAGACGAGGAAAATAAGTGTGCGCGTAATTACGTACGGCGGAATTGTTAGTGGTGTCTGAGAGTGAAATTTCGGAGTCGAGCTGAGAGGAGACGATAACCAGGACGACGACGACGACGGCCTCGAGGGAGCAGCAAAATGAGGCTCGAGTATCCCTGTCGCGTCGAGGGCTGGCTCAACGTTTGTGGTGAGTTTTTATTGCACGATATTTCTGCTCTCCTTTTTGCCTTTACAAAGCCCCGAGGTCATCCGGAGTAACGATAGAATATTTTTAATTATTCCGAAACTTGCGAATTTGAACGATTTAATTAAGTTTATTTTTCAAAATAAGAAAGAATCTTTTCATCTACATCCAGCACAACCCCACGAGATGAGTATAGATAAATCAAATGTACGATGTATAAAAAGGGTTATACAAGAAAATGTTGGAAAATATTAAAAATTACTTTTTTTTTAAATTATTCTGATTATTTACATCATTTTAGTACAAATAATATTTAGGAATATAAAGTACAAGTGTTCTCAATTGAGAATAATATTTTGTTCGCGTGAAGATTTTAGAGCAACATTAAAACGCAAGTTCAACGATAAGTTCTACAAAGTTTCTTGTAAACAATGGGGTACCTTTGTGCACTCAGATAAAGCAGTTATTACTTTAAACGATAAGTTCATTTGGACAAGATGATAATATATGAAGTTTGTAATATGATGGAAATTTTTACCACATTTACATGAAAGATCGTATAATCTTATAATGAAAATCAAAATTTTAAAATGAAAATTGTGGTCAAATAAAAAGAATGATAGTGTTATAATTATACATGATAATACTCGATGAAGTTCAACTTACATGCGATTTAGATTTTATCTAGAAAATTTCGATAACAAGTGGATATTGACATATATAATGGTATGCGTGTACACATTTTTGTATAAATATTTACACCGCATATTTAAAAGGGCAGGAAATGTAGGAAAAAAAATAATGTAGTACGTGTACGCGTCTCACTGTGTTTACCTTCGCTCGCGAGTTTTCGCAATATATGTTAGGCCACCAGCGTCGCGTTTGGCGGAAGCTATTTTGATGAATGATGAACTCGCGGTCTCCATAATATCTTCGTTACGAAGGAGGTGACATTCGAAAAAACCGGAACTTTTTTATCTGTATCGATACATATTATATAGACTGTCTGCAGTGGAAAAATTTTGTCCCTTATGCCGAGCGTGTTTTCCCTTTAAAAATGGATTGATGTGCTGTTGCAACGAGAGAAAGAGGTCTTTGACCTCTGTGCCGATGAAGAGTGTAGGTCAATTATATCGTGTGACGAAAATATTGTTAAAAACTATATGGATTATTGAAAAATGTTTAAGTATGAGCTAAAACATGGTGCAATATTAGTATATTCGTTATTATTTACACCGAAAATACGAGCTAATCGTATACCTTAGCAGTACATATCACCTTCGATTTAACCCAGTTCTTTAAAAATATCCCCATACGCTGTCGACGTCGACAATAAGAATATATTTTTAGCCTCTTGAGACTCATTCTCTCGAGATTTTGCCGCACACCGTACACACGCATGCGGGAATAGAATCTTATTCGTAGAATTCATAGAAGTCTTAGAACCAACAAAAATATATTAAATCTGTAGGCGCTAATGACGCTAACAGCTAATTTAATTATGTGCAAAAATATATGATATCTCGGAGGATATTTATAAAATGTTTAAATGAAATTAAAATCTAGTATTGATAATACGCAGAATTTATTATGTTTTGTTATTATTTTTTTATTTGTTTTGAAGATATTTCAATCTATATATACAGATGATATATATGCAAAACACTTTAAATTGAACTCATTTTAAATCACAGCAACACGATTCATATACTCATATTCTCTGATCCATCGCCGTCACATAACCGAATGTCGCGTTTTCATTAGAAATCCAACGAATATCGTGATGCGAGTAGGAGAGACAGAAAACCTTCCGGATGAGACTGCACATATTATGACGGTGAAATCTCTTAAAAGTGTAATCTTGGTGCGCAAGTGGGGCATCGAATAGCCGGGAGGCACAACGCGCTGAATTTTCTGAGTACGTTATAGATGCGGTGGTGGCTCAGCCCCTCGTTTGTGTGTGCACTGCACGTGCACATTATGCGCGTGCGCGCGTATGTGTGTGTGCGCGCACTGCGAGAGGAGTCACACGGGTCATTTCGGATTATCGGAAAAAGAGCAACGAACTGTCGCTGTATAGCTCTGGTATAGACCTTTTGTGGAAAAATGATCGATGGAGCGGTGCGGATTTTCCTGCGGGGGCGAGGTAGAGATGTGCTACTGCTGATGCCTCAAATTTTCTCTCTCTTGCTCTCTGTCTCTCTCTTTCGTTCGCGAAAAGTTTGGAACGTTTCTTTACGTGACGCTCAATGCGTGTGGGGGTTTAATGAAAATCCCCTTTGTCTGCGGTCGGAGATGAAGGTTTTCGACTTTGAAGTGGCAGCTTTGACATTGTTTATGGATAAGACACACTTTTTGTTGGGTTGCGACACGCGAGCAGTTTGTTTATTGCAATTGCTAACTGAAAAACGTTTTAGTTATCGATCGCGTGAAAAAATTGTATACAAATACGTGATAATGGAATGAAGGTGAAGTGCTTCTCTTAACGAAGTCTGGGGTTTATTATCTAGCTGCTTGGATACGATTTAATTATGAGAAAAGAAAAAGTGTTATTGACGATTTGTACATTGATAAATGGAATAAGTAATTTCATAACACCTATAAGCTATGCAGTTTTCTCAGATATAAGAATGTCAACTATTTGCGCGGATAGATTCAGAGAAAGGCGACTTGCTAGTTATGATTAATTCATTTGTCGCAGTTATACGAACGATCTTTTTATTCTGCGATATATATTTTTTGATAATTTCTTTAATGTGACAATTCTAAATAGTTAAGAATTATATCGAAACAATAATGGAATAAACAAAACTGGTGATTTCCCTTACATTTCTACAAGTGAATCTTTAATTGTATTCAATTTTAACTATACAATTTATCAGCCAAAGAACTAAAAATAAATACAATTCTATTTCATATGATGGATTAATAATACATTAAATTTGAAAAATAAATATTAAAATATCTCGTGTAATATTCAGACTTGAACGAAACATACACCTTACAAAACGCGAAAAAAAAAATTCAGATCCTCACCAGCTGAACAGCTCGAGTCCCCGTCCTCCAAAATGCACGCGGGCGTAACGTACGGCGGTAACGTCCAAGTGACCTCTTCCAAGGAATTTAAAGAGGGTGCATGTGTGTAGGCACCGAGGGCGCATAAACTTTCGGTGCTAAGCACCACCTGTACCCCTTGCACACTTTTCGACCTCTCGAGTCATCTATACATATATACATTTATGTATTACGTGGTGTACGTGCGGCTAGAAAAGTGGGCTAGCCGGTGCAGTGCTACTAAGCTACGGCCGAGCGACGACAGCTGCCACGACGTTTCGTACATTCGTTACTCTCTCTCTCTCTCTCTCTCTCAGTCACTCTCGTAGTTGGTGGCGAGAGCACGTATACATATACTGTTGCGTGAGCCGTGGCTGTTCTTTAAAAGCGTCAGCTACCGCGGCGTCGTTTCTTGCGGTTCTGCTTTCTTCTGTGTGTCGAGTTGCAGTTGTAGACGGACTCGCCTGTGCGCGCCGCGGCTTGAATTATTCCGTATATACTGCTACGTCGAGTTGGTGGGAATTTTGAGATGCTCTTCCGGCGATGTATGGAAGGAAGAGGCCGTGCGTTGTTTATGCACTTGCTCTTTCGGAGACTTTTTCGGATATGTGGCCTATTCGGATCTCGCGATGTCTCTGCGTCGTGTTTTGTAGAAGTGCGGTAAACGTATATAGAGAAAATATATTATGCAACGCTGTGGATATTCCTTTTTTATCAGTATTTATCTGGAGTTTTAGAAAGTTGAACTTAGCCAAGTAGGTATAGTATTGTTGCATTTGCAGGAATGTTTGCAAATGAGATAATGGTACCAGCTTACAAATAGAATGTCAGGTAGCTCCGGGAAACGGATTTTGCGAAAGCTCCGAGAAATGCTTTCTGGGAAACTCAACTCCCGTATAAGCCCTAGTTTTTGAGATATTCCTCCATCTTTATGCCCGTTACATATATATCTGTATACACTTTTACTTCAAGATGTATACAGATGCTCTGTGTGCATAAAATCAAGAGATAAGCGAATTTCAAAAGTATGAACGGAAAACATTGCGACAGAGATTAGGGTATTTCCTAGAGTAAGTATATATCTTTAGTGAAAACATCGGTACTCGTTGACTGATAACTATTTTTGTCTAAAAAAAAATGTCCGAATTTATATTTTAAGTGTGCCGTAATAACGTGGAAATTTTGAAGCAAAATAAAATATATGGCTCATAAAATATGATTTAACATGACTTTTATGTTTTAAAAATAAACAGTGCTAAAGCATTCGTTCCAGTTTTCAATCGCAAAAACTTGGGCTACCGCAGCCCGCGAATTCCTTAGTTTTTCAACACCTTATAGCCCCACCTCACGCCAAGCAGCGTTTAATTTTTTAATAGAAAATACCGAATGCCAGAAATAAAAACACTCAAGGTATGTGCTTTCTCAAAGTGAAAGCGTGCACGACGATTCTACCGACAATTATTAATAGTCCTCGCGGCTCTTCTCGACTCAACACGCTTATACCTATACCTCATATATTTCAAAAATATCTTATATCATATTCCGCTAAAAGTTTTATATGTATGATATATACATTGAATTTTTTCTAAATCGTTTGCGAATATAAAACTCGGTCAAAAATTCTCTCGGTTCCTCCCGAAAAAAAAGCGTCGCGGCTTTAATTAGCATTAATTGCACCGAGAGAACCATAGAAACTCTCGTCGGAACGCTCCCGCACGCGCTTTTGCGCTCCGCGGCAGCAATTCCGCTCCGAATCGACGACGCTTCTGTCGTTAGCTTGTCAATTGCCGCTAGTTGCGTGACAAAAGCCTCCTAATTGATTGCATAAATCTGCATTAGCGGCGGGTTCATTATCGCGAATCCCGAACGCCCATAGTAGCTGTATGCGAACGTATTTTCCTTAGCTATAATGGTATTCTATATCTTATTGCAGGCCGTGTATACGTCGGACGGATCGCACTCGCTTGTCTTTGACGTTTTATTTAATCGTTCATTTCAAACTTCAACGAAGGTGCAGGAAACTATAAATTTGACGCAGCTACGCCAAAAATCTGACGCTAAATAAATTCACACGTCAATACAACACAGGCAACAATCAAATGGTGCCTGAAAAGAAGAGCAGAAAAAGCTCGTCGTCACAAAGCCGATCAAGCGAGAGCAGACACACACACACAAAGAGGTGGTCTTTTCGTATATCTCCTTTCAGTCCTGACGCAATTAAAAAGTTATAAATCTTCGAAGCCTTTGGGCTCTTGAGCTCGTAGAGAGAGGGCCTTGGAGAGGGCAGGGCCAAAGTCTTCTCAGCAACGGGCCACACACACACACACACACACAAGTGCTTACCGTTCGCAGAGGGAACAAAAGGCCCAGTTATCTCCTCTTGGGCGCTCATCGAACGGCATGCCCACCCATTTGGAATTTGCATCGAAATGAAAACATTTTCGCTGCTGCTGCCTCTCCTCTCTTCCCTCTCTCTCTCTCTCTCTCTCTCTCTCTCTCTCTCTCGATCTCAATTGCAAAGGCGAAGGAAGCGGCAAAGGCTTTTATTTGCTTCTCAAAATGTTCCCTGGATGGACATTCCCTGTCGCGCGATTCTTACTCGACACGTCCGTCGTCGTCGTGAGTCGTAATTGTTTTCATTCTGGTTACACGGTACCCCAGTGCTGACTTCTTATACCGTTCGGCTGTGTGTTTTATGCCTTTTTCTTAGCTCGCTTTGCTTCGTGAGGTAAGAATTAACAATTAAATTCCGATGCAGATTTACATTTTCTTCTGACTTTCGTTGTTTCGGAGAGGGGAAGAGTTGTAGTAAGTTGTAGTATAAATTATACTGCAGTATAAATTATATATAAATATTAACGATCAAGAAGACATTTAAATTATTTTAGAATTAATTGTTCAGTAAAATATTTGACAAATATTAAAAATCAAGATTAGTAAATTAATAAACAAACAAACCGTTTCTACTATAAATAATTGTAATTGTTGCTATGCCTATAATTTTAGTATTGAGCTAACCCAATAGTTGGCCGAGTTTTAACGGAAAATAATAACGTTACAATTTCGTCTATGAATATGTATAATAATAGCATATTGGTAAATCTAAGACGTAAAATAGTGGGGATTTAATTTCAATTTTCATAGAAATGTTCTCTAATGGTCCAATTTATATGAAAATTTTGGTACTAAGAGCGGCTTTCCCTTGAAAATTGTAACGTAAATGGCGCACTTTCCTGGTATTGTTTCAGTAACGTTGTAAATATATAGAGTCGCATTTTATTGCCCATTTAATATTATTTTTACTGCAATAATTATTGTAACTTTCAGAAAGGCAATGTTATTGTTAAAAAAAATAACCAAGCATTTTTCTCTTTTATTATTGAATAATAACAACTGCAGCTACCGATTTTTACTGCAGGTGTATATACCATGCAAAAATAATTATGTCTTTAGCAACCGAACGCTATGTAAATGATTTGAAAACAGATAACAGAAGAAATAATTTACCAGATATAGAGGTGATACAAAAAAGTAGCGAATATTTATTGAATATCAAAGTCACATAAATTACGCCTCGATTCTCGTTTCGCTAATGAAATTTGTATACGCGATTCCGTTAAAAAATAAAGAGAAGGAAGAGGATTCGAAGCAGCAGCCCCGCACACGACAAAATTATAAATTTAAACCAAGACACATTCACACCAGTGCGCTGGAGCGGTTTTAAAGCTTCGTCCATTAATGAACGCAACATCTTCCATTCCACTTATTCGCGTCTGCCGTTCTCGTATACTACCAACTTGCGGGGCTCTTCTCCTTATACGCTTCTCTCCATTCACGACTGTGCGGGTAATACTTACTTCCCCTCCTCTCTCTCTCTATTTCTCTCTCTGGCACACACTCCGATGCGCAAGCTTTGTCTTTCCACTTCCTTAACCACTGTCGCCTATACGTGTAGTGCTTCTTCGGCGTCTGTTCCGTCGCCGCCTCGCAGCCAACGTCTGAGTGGCTCCGCGCGACTCCCCTCGAGGAGATCGTTTTCCTCGCGTGTCTATGTACACGTATGTATATATATATATCAGTTTCACGGAATGGTTAGGAGCTCTTCGTGACTCGCTTCCGCGAGATAAGTGATCTTTCATTCATGCACGCGGCTTAAGCGACCTGCAGGACGACGGTCCTTGCCGCGGCTGCAATTAGACGAGTCTGTTTGTTTTCGCGGGACTTGCAAATGTGTGCGCGACACGATGCAGCAGCAGCAGCAGGAGCGAGGGAATTACGAGTAACTCCCAAGCTTGCGGGGTCTCGGGATTTTCATAAAACTGCTGCTGCTGCTTCTGCTGCAGGTGGTTTACGTGCAGAACGCTAAATATTTGCATGCGCCGAGCTATAAATAGGGGAATTTATATGGTGGTGAGAAGAAAATGAGACTGAAAAATAAGAACCTAATTGTAAGTATTTGATCTACCAAGTTGGGTAAATGGTGTAGGAATATTCGTTATAGTTTCATTTTTCAATGGATTTTTTCGTGGATGTTATTGTGGACATTGAGTCTCAACAGCGTATAAAATTACATGTCTAAATAACAAGAGAAATTGTTTTTATTTTTATGTCAACATATTGTGGCAAATTCCAGCCCGACATAATACAAAACTCGAGAAAGTTGATTCGGACACGTAGCAGGCTATTGTACCTGACACCTTGTCCTCGTCTTTTTCCCCACAATTGCAAGGTTTCTTTCAGCGCCATGACTACAACAACTTCTCATTCACGATTTCAACAAAAAAGTACCGTAATACCATTTCGCTGCAGATATGTTTATAAATAATTTGCTTTCGTGCTTTCGAGTAAGTGATATAGCAGTGATATTTATAATTACGTTATTTATACATATATGCATACCAACGTACATTTTTAGTAATAATTATTCAAATGTTCTTAATTATTACGTTAGTGTGAGCAATTGTACATTCGCTATCGTAACCACTAAACATTATATGCAGTTGCAATTTCACTACACGTGTATCAATGACTAAAAGGTCAAAACAGTTTTTACTATATGCGCATATTTTACTTAGCAAACTGTAGTAAAACTGTAGTAGACTAAAACTTAATCAAACACATTGCTTTTGTTTATGAGTAGATTTATTTGATCGGATCATCGCTTAATTAAAACTTTTCGATTCAGTGGGCGCAAAATTGCACTTCACCCCCGCAAATCAAGTTGCAAAAACATTTCTTTGTGTACACGAAATCAAAAAATATCGTTCGCCCTCAAGTGATCGACGAAACCTCGGGATGGCTACGGCCAGCCTTCGGGTACACCGATCACCGCTTGGGCGCAAAATCGCATTTTACGCACTAAATACGAAATATGCTATTTTCTCATTTTTCTTCCTTATATTATGTTATGCAATAATCTTCTCGAAAACACACACGCATAAAGTAATGCGTTAGGAGTTTAGAACAGAAAGGGAGAGCATCGCCCGGTCATCCCTTTATCTCTCGTCAGTACAAGTAAGCTACTCGGACTATATGAAAAAGTTGGTAATACGAAAAGTTGGAGCGCTTTTAAACAGCTATAGAGAATGAAAATTCTCTTCATACATACATTTATTTTTCAAGGAGATTGCCATGTCTCATGGCAAATCAGTTCCTCCTTTCAATTTCCAGCAGAAAAAACAATCGACTAAAGATGACCACTGGGTAAGCACAAGAAATTTCCAAGTACGCCTCGAAACGATCTCTTCCTTTGGCTTATTCAGCTTGACTCAAAGGGAGAGCACTGCAAAGACAGACGGTGTACTCGCAAGATTTTTTATTGCGATTGGTATCCCGCGAAGTCTTACTGCTGAAAAGGGTATATAACGATCTTGACATGAATAAATCATGGGAAGTGTCAACGTGGCTTTCCTTTTTCTTCGGTTTCTAGCTCGCTTTTACATTCGCTACTTCTAACATTCTATGGCCATTTTTTTTTCATATAGCTTTGTACAAAGATTGACTTTAAAATATGCAAACGTGAATGCGGAGGATTTAATGTCGTTACGAGGACTGAGGAGAAGCGATTTTCAACGATTTTCATATTCTATGGAAATGGAAATCTGAGCGTTTATGTAAAACTAAGTTAAAATTGTATTAATAAAACGCAAAATAATGTTTTAATTAAATACAGAGTTAGTGTTTGTTTATGTTATCCAAGGTTAAATCGTTGTACGAAGCTTTACGAATGTTTTATTTATAGATTTCAATCGTTAACAATGAAAGTTTTGTCTACAAAATTCATTTTGAAACCAGTTACAAATGATAATTTACTTCAGATAGCTTTCCGAAACATAACCGAGATCATGTCGTCGTATCGTATGATTTATAAAAAGGCTCACAACACGCACCCAAATCAATCTTCTGCGACACACTTTTATTTATCTAACATCATCCGTATAATCAACCGCAAATTAAGTCGTAAATCAATCATCCGATAAAAATCAGTAGATTTGTATTATTCTGCACGAATATTAATGAAATATCTTACACTAATGGTGTAATTTACCTGTAACATTAAATAGCCACTGTAATTCATCAATACGATACAAGACGCATTCGAAATTTTAATCATCATCATCGCGACACGTTACATTCACAACATTTTTTTCGAACAACTCGTCCTCGAATTTCCTCGGTTTCCTTTTTATTCGATCTCTTTTTCGCCATTCCTTCTATTTTCGATATCACCTTTGTGGCACGAAGTAGATTGTATCGACTTGCGATGGCACCGCGTGCGACTCTCTATCTCGTCTTTGCGCTGCGCACGCGGAGGAGAGAGTCGGCGAGACACTCTTTGATCTATGCTTTTCTTTATTTTTTTTTCTCTCCACCTTTCGTAGGTTTCCTTGACTTGGCGTTTGTCGCTGCGCTACCGACGCCGAACTTTGTGAGTGTAGAAAGTATAGTATCAACGGTTATGGTTTATTTTTTTATTCATTTTTTTTTCTCTACGCCGAGTGTATACTTTCGTGAAAGTTAATCCGGCGCAGCCTTTTGCGTTTACGGAACTGTACTTTTTTTTGTTGCTTTTTCTGAATTCCACAGTGCTATTCAGTGTAATGAGGAGTTTTCACGCAAAGAGTTTCAACCATTTTAGTATTTTTTTTTTTATTACTAGATATTGAATTTTTTTTTTTGCTATATCATATATAATAATGTTCATTAGAAAAAGAAATTGGATCTGCTTCAATTTTAGAAAGGAAACCAATTTTGTTTTGTTGAATATCACGCATACCGGTTGCGAAAGAATTTCTTTAAAAAATTTTATCAAATTGTTTGAATATTGGACGAGAGCTCTTAATTAAACACTTCTATACAGAATGCTTTTAAAACCACAAAACAAAAACAACATCACCACGCAACAAAGAGCAATATTAAATTCGTGCTATTCAACACTGCTTTTGTTTATATTTAATATTTTTGGAAATCTCATGGAATAGAATCGATATCTCGAAAATGAATCAACGATTTTCCAATAAAATTCTTTTATCTTTTATATAAATTATGAAAAATTCTGAAAAAAATCTCGCCATTAAAATACCCTGTAAAAAGTCATTAATTTGGTCGAGTAAAAGCGTGATAGAGCCGTTCAGAGGGGAAGAGAGGAGGATGGAGCTGGCACGAGAGTCTGCTGCACAGTGCGCTCGCAATTCGCGCTGATGCCTCCGCGGCAGCTCGCTTCCGATTCTTCGGGTGCACCGTGCTATGCCACTGGCCGGTCGTTTTATCGCGGCAGTAACAATGCTTACCGCATTGAATTGTAATTGCGAACTCGCGTTCCTCTCTCGACTCTCTTCCCCTCGGCGCGCGGCATTATGATATCGCCGCGGTAGCTGCAGCAGCGCCAGCTGTAAAGTCGACATCGTAAAACGACCTCTGCCCTCGCCACGCTTTCTCTCTCTCTCTCTTGCTCTCTCGCTCTCTCGTTCGTGCTACTCGCAAATGTATATATATACACATATAGGCATCACGCGCGCGTGCGGTGATGAGCGAGTAAGCTCGCGGGTATCCTTTTGTTTTTCGTTTTAATGCGAATGCGGACGTTTACGAGATGCGCGTCTCGGAGGTGCTGTATAACGCCTGGAAGAAGTTGTGGCTTTTTTATGCTTTAGAATTTATCGTTGCGGTGTGTCGGAAAAGGTGTATAGGCTAATGTGCTTGAATTAATTGTCGTTGGGGACAAAAACGATTCGGAGAATCTCTATAAGTAATTTAGGTCAGACTCTTTTATTTTTAGCTGTAAACGTTTGGGGATCCAATTCTTGATGAGCAAAATTATTTTGGGGTAAACGAAGGAGACTGAATAATGAGTTTTGAGTTGAGTGAATGATCAATTACGCAACGTTGATGTTAAAAAAGTTGCGGTAGAGTATATAACGAATTAACTCTATAGGTATATTTTGCGTGTCTTGTCGTGCAAGACTTTTTCTACTGACATGTACATGTATATTAGTCATTGTTTGATTTTTTCTGATTTTTGTCTGTCTGATTATAATTCATAGATATAATAATAGAATTGTCTGATAATAATTCAATTCCAGTCTGAGTTTATTTACTGGATGTTAGAAATCGTGCTACCACAACTTATTTGGCCATTTTTTTTTTTAATTTTTACGCACAAATAATTAATTTTAGAATTTATGATATCTAGATATAAGCACAGTATATATACCGAAGCTCGTATCGTTTATACATATCAAACAATTATTATTACTCTATCGAAATAAATCATGTGCTCGGTCAGGTGCAAGTCACGAGAAGAGAAAAGCTTCGCGCAGGTGCTGTTTATTCGCTCGATGCGGATTTCAAGATTACCCAACTATCTCGCAATCTTTATCTTTGTCGGAAGAGACTAATTTTGTCAGTGACTCCGCGCACAACCGCCGTTCCCACCGAGCGTATAATAACTTTGCAACTAACGCCACTGCACCAGTTTTTACGAGCTGCGCAAACGAGTCCGCAGACGCGTATAGGTATAACGCAAACATTGACATGTCATGCGAAATCGAACTTTAACGCGGGGCTCGGTGCGCTAGCTAGAAGCTCGTTAATAGCTCGCCCCGCGCGCGCGCGCGCGCATGTGATTTACGACGAGATAGACTGATTTCGCCTCTTTTTTCATTCTTTTAGCCCCAATAATTTATCGGGGCAATAAAGTCCCTGGCGGCGACGGAGGAAGCGGCTGCAGTAAATATCGCGGAGACTCTCGAGCGCGAGAGCGTTGCACTGTTCTTTCTTCTCTCTCTCTCTCTCTTGTTTTTTTGTTGAGCTCTCTTATAACAACTTTTTCAATAACGCCGGCACGGATCTCGCGATCATAAATGTTTGCCGCCGCGCGAGTTTATTCGAAAGCAAATTGGAGACTCAGTGGGAAATAGGAGGCAAATCTCACTGTTGTTCTGTTTTCTTTTTGGTCGTCGCGCGCCAGTCGATAATCCGGATATTTATATATCTGGCCTGGAATTGCGGAGAGTCGCTCGAGAACGCGATAAAGAGCTCGTTCGCTTTGTCTAACGCGAGCATCGCGTCGCAGGTATTTTTTCCTTTTCAATTTCGTGGATGGCTTTTTCTTGCGGCCTAACGATTGCGAAGTTTTGTGTTACGGTTTTTTTTCCTCTCCATGGGCTACTTGATAGTTCGTTGGAGAGGGACATATAAAGGACACACTTTTTTGCCGAGGTGAAACGATTACGGATGTATTTAGCGACAGTGAAACCTTACTTTCTAAGGAGTTGATCTATTCCGACTCTTTTCTAATCTAGACGCTCGATCGAGCGAGGCCGAGATAAGAGATTATTTAGCGATTTGTGCTAAGCCTCGATCAACGCGACTTTATTTCTTCTGTCGAGCGGATATACGACAGAGAGCGTTAGACTGTTTTAAATATAATATTGTAGTTCTTTGATTAATTGGAGATGTTAATGTGTATAATAGCTATTTTATGCGCGATTTACCCTACTAGCTCAAACTAAAGAAAAATTAATTACGTATATAATTCTAAATTACTTTTTACTAACTTTTAAAAGGCGACCGCATATCTTTCTTTGATGTACGTTGATTTTACAGAACGGAAATATTATTGGTTTACTGCACTCAGGCTTTAGTCAGTGAGCAAACATTGTTTTACACGTTTTATGAATTTATTTTACAATTCCTGATAAACTGATAGGTATTTTCATGAGTCAAACGAAACGAATTAAAAATAGATATTTGCGATAAAATTTTCTAACTAAAAATGTCTTATACATATGGATATGAATAGATACCGTAGAAAGTTATTTTGTTTTTGAATAGTAATTTAGTCACTACTCCTCTTATTATTGCACCTACTGTAGAGTAATAATTAACAATTATATCGTGAAAAATTTAATAATCCCATAAAATGGTTAAAAAGTACACTTTTTATGTATTTTTACATGTATATAATATAATTGATTAGAAAATTTGAAATACAACATTTGTCTCTCGGTTGACGACTTATTAACTAAACCCTGCCAATTTAATCACACAAAGTAGCAAACGATCCCAGACCAGAAACTCGTAATACATATTACGCAGCCGAAGCTCGCAATCTCGACAAACAAGTAATTTCAGAGAGGATAATTCGATTAGGTTGCGATTCGGGCACCAGTAGCATCAGCAGCAGCAGCAGCAGCAGCAGCGGCTGAGACGTTAAAAAAAGGCCTTCATTAGAGGCGGCGCGCGAGATGTAAGTGGGCGAGCTCTTAGCGGACTGGAAGTAAATCAGCCGCGCGAGGGCCGTAAATTTTGGCGATATCGCTCTGTGTGTGTGTGTGTGTGTGTGCCGCGAATAGAGTTGGCGTGAGCGTCGATACGAATTTTCCTCTTGCCCTTCATAAAACACGAACTGAAGCGATGCCTCGATGTCGCGTGTATAACGGTATATGTTGCAAAATGGATTTTTACCTTGGGATAGCAGGCTTTGATTGCCGCGACGTTTTTCTAGTGTTCGTCTGTTACGTATAATCTGGCTGATTCTTGCTTGCGATGTTTCTTTGATCGATCGATTTTATGTAGCAACGGACGAAGAACTGTACAGGAATAGCAAAGATGTAACGTGTAGGAAGGATGTAAAATTTGAATTTTGCGTATTTCAAGTATATGTTTTGTACAAGTACTTTTTAAAGCGTTATTAAAACAAATATTATGTACGATATTTTTATTTATTCAACATTTTTTTATCGGTGCAATATATATCTCATGCACTGTATTTTTATAACTGTGGTATTTTTATGGCCTTTGTTAATAACAGACTGAATTATTATAAATCTTATATTAACGCCTCCAAATAAAAACATGATAAGCTCGTAAGCGAGAGATTATTGCACAAGTCACTTAAAAAAGTTCATCGCCACAAGAATACTGTATAATCTACTAACTTTTATAATTAAAAGTTGCGAAGACTTAATAAAATTTGTCAACCATATGTAAAAAGACTCATTGGTTTGTAAAAAGTGGTCATGCAGTTTCCACTCCTTGCTCTTAACTATAGGAACGTCTAGCCGAACTCTCTCGAAAACATCAATAAATTTTTGCACTCCACAGTCGCGATAAATTTAGCCCCCGAACGGGGATCCGGAAAACCCGGGCGAACGTCGACGCCGGAAGACGTTTGATGCATACATCGCGCTATGGCCTCAAAAGTTTCGTACGCCTTCCAAGTATTCGCGGAAAAAAAACACTTGCCGGCATTGGGATTTATTTCGGGACGTCGATTTATACACCTCGACTACAACGCCGACTAACTGATCCGTTTCGTTTGCATATATATACACACACTCTTCCCTTCCGTTTTATTGGAGGAGAAGAGAGATGTGCGCGCGTGTCGCACATCATTTGCGCTCTTGCGCGCGATGCTTAAGGCGCTCCTTCATCCTTTTTTCACTTTGCTCGCTGGCGCTTGAAAGTGCTCTTTCAACGCCTGCGCATGGATCGCGGCTCATTATTACCCGGCGGGTTCTGTAAAATCGAAGAGTTCTTTGCTCGCGAGCGCGAAAGATGCAGCTCTTCTCTTCTTCGTTAATTGAATTACACTGGGCTTTTCATTCGCGAATGTCTCGGGTTCTATAAATAGAAATTATGCGCGATTTTATAAGATGCATCATTTGCATCTTGGGGTATTGGTAAAAAAGTTTTAAAAGACGAAACTTACTATGAAAAAGCTGAAATTTTATTATCTAGAGTGTTATAAAAACAAAGTATATCATAACTTTGAATATTTGAACAAAATCAAATATTTGAAATGTATTTCATATTAAAA
>UELU01147438.1:16991-29369 GCA_900490025.1 Megastigmus dorsalis
TTTTTTATTTAGGATTTATTTCCCTCGCAATTTACATAATCGTGCAATTCTGGTTACAGCACAGCAGATGGCTACTGCCTCTTTCATCGTACAAAGTGGACGTGAAAATATGAACTTTTCTCAAATTGCATATCCTCTTTTCACCAAGTGGTCAACTCGTTCAACCATTTCAAAAAACAATCACCTCGAACCCATCCATCTCATACACACAGCGTACCTCTCCAAGATACACACGCACTCGACTCCCACGTGCGCACTCGAAAAAAAAACAATTTGCGCGCAGGGTAACTCCCAAAGGCAATTTACATCGTGTCTGGTCCTCTCGTATAGGCAGCAGATGCTCGCGAGTAAAGGCCATCCTATAAGTCGCGCGGTAATAAATAAAGTTATGAATCTCGAGGCGCGCATGCAAAGTGTTTGGGAACGAAAGCCGCGCAGGTAATATCTTGGGGGCACATTGCTGCAGCTTCTCATTGTTCGGCTGCGCTGCTAAACAACTTTTAATGAGTATGGCGCAGCGCTCAAGTTGCCATGTGCCTATGTAATGTTGTTCGCGTGTATATATATATATGTACGGGGAGTCTCATGGAGTATGTATAGAATGAGGAGGTGAGAGCCGCCGCAGGTAAATGGGATGTCTATGCAGACCTTAAAAGTGCGCCTAAGGAAAGTTCGATTTAATTATTATGGGCGACGATGGTAAGCGACAAGACGCTTTCCCCTCCTCCCCTGCACTCTTGCCGCTGGTGGCTGCTTTATCGAAACTTGGAAACTAATTTGTGGCTGGATCGCTTTTTTTTGTGCGGCTTGTTCATTGTCCTGTATAGACTGTTGTACTGCGATTAAGGTGTTTTTTAATGATAGTATACCTATAATGGAATTTCCTATTGATCGAATTTCGCAATTTATTATACCTATATCGACTTTTCTGACTAATATGCAAGAGAATTATCTTATTTTTATTTAGTTATAAAGTTTCAGTAATCTAACCTGCTTATTTTCTTCGTAAGTAATAGGCATTTTTTAAAAAATAATAATGTAGTAATTATTTTATTTTTTATATACAATTTTCACAGATGTACTTTTCATTAAAATTACATGTTGGCTACTACTGTAAAGATCATTGATTATTATTTTATCCAATTACCAGAAATTATTATTTATTACATTTTCGAATTAACAACAATGTCTGAACCTCTGCCTAATTTTTTCAATTCGTCTCTGTAACATTTTATATGCGAGTATAATTCCGAAGCATTTACGTAATATAAGCCTCATCTTAAACCTTCAATATTATTAAAAACAGAAACGAGAACGTGGACGTAATAAAACAAGATCACAATCATCTGTTCTGGCTTCATGGAATGCGTAATTATAGTACGTATACTCTTCTGATAGAGAGAGAAAGAGAGAGAGAGAGAGAGAGAGAGAGAGAGAGAGAGAGAGCGGTGGTATGGTACATACAAGTGGCAGCGCCAAGGAATTTGTCGCTCGAGCGCAATGTCCGCTTCTCTCGCGAGAGCATCGAGCACTTATTTAACAAGGTGTGCGTTAACTGAGCTCGACGCTCAACCATCAGCGACGACTTATTTTCACGAGAGGTGTGTAATTGCTGCATAACACATAATTGCTACTTATTTCGTGTCTGGCTTAATTTCTTTCGTTTGTCCTGTCCTTGCTTTCTTTCCTCTCTCTTAATTTATTTTAATACTCACCGCGGCGGGGATTATGGTTTGTGAAATTGGCAGATTTCACGAAAAGAACAAATTGGTAATGGCTGTCTATATAGTAACCCTTCAGAGTTTTTTTTTATTTGTGTTTCTATGTATGCGTGTGTGCGCGTCCGATGCGGGCTAAACGTAAAGGTATTTAGATTATCGGTTATGTTCTCCATATAATGGAATTCTTTTCAAGTTGATTTCAAATTAACAAAGGACTGGTAACAAACTTGGGGATTTTAAAAATTCTTTACTAATAATGGAACATGAAAAAATGTATAGTAATCTTACAATTTAAGCGCCGTGCCATAGAAATAGAATTAAGAAACAAGTTTTGTTGATGGGTTTCCACACCACCGTTAAGATTCACAGGGAATCTTAAGCTGTACCATCGCGTATTTTCACGCGCTTATGACGAGCAAAAGATTGCCGGTAGCTCTAGAAAACCTGCTCGTCCCACCTCTGGATTGTCGAGGTTCTTTCGTCACTAACATTGCTGTTCAGTACCTGTGCATCTGTGCATCAGTGAGATAAGCCAATGACGGGCGAACAGATCAGCGATTGGTGACATCACGTCCAGAATTTCGTTGAATCCTTAGTAACCTTCGGGTTATCAAGAGTTTCTATTACTCTTTCATTTTATTAGCACTGCTGAATTAAAAGCTTGGGAACAGCTACATGGCGTGTCCCTTTGATAGCACGGAACATGGATGAACAGATGTCGATTGTCCTTCCGTTAATTATTCGCTCCATGAGTAAGTCATTGCCATATAATTCCTATAAATCTCAATGTGCTCTTGTATATTCATCGACAATAAAAAAAATACAATAGGAACTTTCGGTGTTAACTTTGTCTTGAAAGCAATCGTTTCTACAATAAATACAACGACTAGCAGAAAAGTCAGAATCCTATAATCACGAATCGTTTCAAAGTCGGTTGTCTGTCCGCGCTGAACCATCGGAGAGGATTGCGTCATTTTTAGCTCAAACGGGCCGTGACGTGTATACACAGGCCATTTCGATAAACTATTCACAGTGTATCTCTATAACGCCGAGACTCGAATCTCGAATACCGAGCGAATAGCCGGAGACGGACTATATGAAAACAAACTTGATTCAAATAACTTCTTTTCCAGAAAAACGAGTTCACACCGTTAATTGGCCATAAGATTTTGAAAAGTACGATAGCGGGAAGTTTTTTTTGCGATTTTCGGAAGAGGAAAATGTTGTCGCGTTGTAGTGGCTGCATTTTTGAAGGATGGCGTTTTCGGTTTCGCGATGAGAGATTTTTGTGTTGTTTGCTTAATTAAGTTGTATGATCGGCACATTTTGGACCTGAGAGTGAATGTCGTGGCAAGATAAGTAATTTGATTGACGCGAGTTTCACTTTTTTTTATTGTTGATTTGACGGTCGTACTTTACTCATGACGGCACCGAAACAATTTCTGCGAATCATGTCATATGGCCTTGAGAATGAAGCATTTACATGCATTAAAGTAATTTCTAGGGAATCAGTATTTCGATGTAGGCAAAAAATTAAAAATTATAGCCGTTGCCGATAGGAATTATGTACATTAAAACACGAAAATGCTTTTGTAAGTCCTTGGTTGGCTTCGAATAATCGGAATCTCAAAGCGGAATATAAATACAGTGGCTTAAGCTCTTCCTATCTTTCGCGTTACTTTTATTTTTATTTTTATCGCGAAAACTTTCGTTAGTTTATTAACTTAGCGTCTCGGAGACTCAGTCGCTGCCTGGTATCGCCGAACATACGTACATGTTCGACAAGCAAATCAAAACTCGACAAATTCACTACCGTATTTGCATCTCCACTTAAATGCATACTGTGTGCTTAAGCTCGATGTTTGCCCAATGCAAATTATACCTACATAATTATATATGTGTGTGTATGTATATAGGCACGCACACGCTTTTACATTTAAATGTTGATGCTGCAAATGTATATATGCGCTATCGTTTGCTGAATTTTAAATGATCCGCCGCTGCTGACGGGATGAGGCAGCGAAAGATTCTCGAGAAATATGAAATTTGCTTTGAATGTGCGCGATTCGCTTGCTCGATAAGCTTGATTCGCGCGAATGGCGAGTCAAAGTAAAAGAGGGATTTTGTTGAGCATTTATTATTTTTGTAATGATATAATACGATAAATGTAAAAGAAGCATATGTTATTTGTTATTAGATTCTTATCTTTATTGGAATTAATAATATACATATGAAAAGTTGGCTAAAAGTGTATAAAATTCCATTAACATTTTAGAGGACACCCACAGGTCCTTAGTCTGGTACCTATAGTGAAACGCTGCATTTAAATTTTGTCTATGCGGGTCAGGTAGTAATTGCGTGTGGGTGAGTCAACCTTCGGAAGCGAGTTCAAAGAAATGTTGAAAAAAAGAATTTAACTCGTAACTATAATTTGACAATATTCGTTTTGTACGAAGAAAAAAGTTCTAGGAGAAAATCAGTGTATAAAACATGGAAATCAGGTTCCTAAGAGAACAAAATTAATTAAAAACGATTCTTTTTGCAAAGAATGTCTTGACTCAAAATGAATAACTATCACCACCCATTTTTCTGAAAAGCAAATTCATCTCATAAAGAACCGTACACAGAATTCGCGCTGACAAAAATAAATCGTTGGTGCGACCGTTAAGCTTGTTGCGCATATTGTCCAGGCCGCGAATCGCTTCCGACTGCGACATTCTGCAACGCATCGACGGATAACAATCGACTCGGATAATCCGATATGTTTTACGACGGCGACGACCTATACACACTCTTACTTCCTGGCTGGGATACACCCGTCTCCTCTCGTCTCTCTCTCTCTCTTTCTGCGTAGGCAGTGTTAACTGGCGCGCATACCCTTGCTTTTATCGCGTGCGCGCGGCGAGCGTTCGACGGGTGGCTGTTTTGAATGACCTAACGTCTCCAAGGACGAGGAAGACCGGTTGTTGCTGATTATTTTTGTGCATTTTTCACGTGCCTCGCGAGGATTGATGTGCATGTTCGGTTATAAATACTGGGGAGGAAATATGTTATTTGCGGCAATTGTTGTTTTTATATAATAATTCTACATTTAACACAATTCTTGGTGTGGCTTTTAATATTAAGTTATTATTAGTACATAAAGTGAAATATTTAATTTCAAAGTAATATAAGTATGGTAATAATAATTTTAGAACAAAGTATTTGAATGTCTCTTGAATGCCTGAATAATTATACTCAGTGGAATTTCTATTTTAAGATATGCCCAAGGTAATTTGATTACAGTAATAAAGCTTTTATTTATTACATAAGCGATAGGAAGAAAATAAATACTAATAGCAAAGAACTTGGAGGCATCATTAGATCTTTATTTTGCTATTCAAATTTAAAAGTTTAGTTTTTATTACAAATTTTTAAATGGAGATTAGAAGAAAATATCGAGGAAAATATTTAACGGATAAAAAGAACCTGCATGCTAAACAATTTTCCAAGTAAACAGTAACAATTATTTTGATTGAGTTAAAATATTCCAATTAAAGTTAATTCTTTAAAATAGTTTTCAATGTATTTTATCATTTAAAATATCGTAGATAAAATTGTATATACTAGTATACATAGGGTAGAATCTTAACAGTTCAATTAATAATATGCATAAGTAGAAGCTGCAGGCGTAATTCAAATTAAATTGAATTACACTAAGTTCTCGAGATAAAATAATTTTTCTTCTCAGTTCTCACATGCTCTTATGAGCTGCCCCGTCTCGCTGCTGGAAAGAAAAATGTTTGCCCAATTAGTTGGCAAAAAGTCGAGTTTCCTTATTTCACTTTAAGAAGGGAATAGCACTCCAGCGAAATCGTTGACCTAAAGACTTTTTCCTCCGCATATACCAGCAATAAGCTCAATGCAAAAACGTAGGTCTCTTAAGTTTAAAAAAAAAAAAAAAAAAAGCGAGTAAAGCCAAGATTTGCACGCAACCTATATTTACCCCGTGATCCAGTTTTGGCATTGAACGGGCCACGAAAAGGAAGAAATAAAAATTGGCGAAACAGAGAAAAAGGGGAAAATAAAAGGCGGCGCAGCAGCAGTATATATACGAGGGAGTTGGTAATGAGGCGCACGATATGGGCGCAGTGTAGTTGGCAAAGTCGTGCGACTATATGCAGTTGTAGAGCTCGATTTACGAGGTCGAGGGCCGTCCTATGATGTTCCTTTTCTAAAACGCGTTGCCGCACGGCTTAAACGTCCTCGTCGAGTCGCTGCACCCTCCCAGTGCATGAGAATAGGAGTTATTTCTGAATTCGTGAAATAAAACGAGCTGAAAGATCGGCGTTTGTATGAAGGGAGTGTCGCTTGCCCTAGACCTTGGACCACGAGTTTCTCTCGCTTTACACACTCTTCTGCGTCCTATGCTAATGAGATTGTTTTCTCTCTCTCTTTCCCGTATGTCTATATATATATATATGTTTCTGTGGATTGTATGTACTCGTGCTGTACGTTACGAATGGTTTGACTGTAATGCTGCTGTGTATATACGCTTTTCACAGCGCGCGGATGTGTGTAAACACGCGGGTTGGGAGAAAGTCGCGCGGAATTTTATGCGGTCGTCGTTAATGTGCTAATACTACGAACGATATCGATGATTGGAATTTTCCGCGACGCGCAACTGCCCAATTGATGGGATCTGTGATATATCATATATCTTTTTAGAGTATTCATAGTATGCAAATAGAATTTACAGTTTTAATTGATTAGTTTTGAGTTATTGGAAAAATTGTATTATATTGTTAATTGGTAAAAATTTAAATATTTCTTGTGTCATACTGATGCGCATCTATTGTTAATGAAGGCTTTATATACATACTAATCTATCTTTGTATAATTCGTAATTTTTTTCAAGTTTCAAGCGTGTGAGTTTAAATGTCAAGTGGCTAAGACAGATTGATCGCGAGTCACACCATTCGCGCATTGCTTTCGGACTCCGTTTTAAATGAATAGCTTTCTAAACATATGAGGGGGTGAAAGCAGAGTCTTATTTTTCTAGAGACTAATTATTCATTAATTTTAATTAGAACAATTAATCACGCTATTAATCACAATACAGTATTACTGCTCGTGAAAAAACTTTCTTCGCGTTCAATTTTCACACTTCGTTTTATATATTTACATTCAAAGTAATTTTATTAGAATCACTTACAGATCGCAATCTGCATCGAGCATTCGAAAATATCTAATAAGCACAAAATAGAATGATACAAATATCAGCCGAAGCTGCGCGTTTAATATTTAATTTGCAAAACGACACCGAGTCAGATAAGCATATATTTGCTTGAAATAAAAAGCGCATAAATCTCGGTTACATATAGGGTGGATACGTAGGAGTGTATATACATTTAGTCGTCGAAAGGCGAGCGGACAGCAAAGTGTATCGGCGACAGCATTATGTCACCTGTGTGTGTGCGCTCGAGAGCCGCGGGTTATATACGTTTGCAGTCGGCGATCCTCTCGAGGTCAGCAGCTCCTCTCGCGCAATCGCTCTCGATCTCCGCTCTTGCGTGCATTATGCATGCGTATTTCCATAAACGCGTGCTGCCGACCTTTGAGAGCTTTATTCGCTAGGATGTGGCACTCGAGGTGTAATGACTAGTGGCTGCTGATTTTGCTCTATCGTCTCTCGTTTATATTGTTTCGCGCTTCAAAGTGTTGAGATGTTATTTTTATCGTGGTTTTGTCTTTTATTGAAACTAGATTTCGCGGCGTTGCAAAACAAGTACCGATATTGCGGGGTATCGTCTTATTCATTATTTGCAGACACGAGGGAATTTCATATATTTGATGTTTCTTTTTATTCAACCTTAACGGCTTTGCTGGAACTTTTTCATACGTGAGACACGGTTTACCGTTACTTAAACGAAAAGCTTCCTTGCATTAAAAAAAGAAAAGATACTAAAAGAAAAGTTTCCCTTTCACTTCGCTCAGCTGTAACCTCCTTTATTCTATGACCTTAGAAAAGAAAAAGTTGAAACGTCATAGTCATAGCTTATATATCCTCGGGTGTAGTACGACGTCAAGCCGAGGAAATCCGAGTCCCCCCGCACAGCAGCTTTTATTTACTTCGACATTAATGTAATTTAATGTGCGGCCATCGAGGTATACACGGTAGTGCGTAAAAAGAAACGCGACTTGGATGCGCGTATCTTCGAAGCTGCTGGGATATCCGATATGCGAATATATTAGATAGGATATATGGATAAGGGTGTTTTACGACTGAGAATCGGTATATACATGCCTGCGAATATTCGGTGCGAATCTGCGGCGTGACAATTTTTTATTTGGCTAGATGTAAATTTCACAATGGGTTTGTTGCTGGATAGATTTTTAGGCGGATTTAAATTAATTAATGATGATGGTCTAATAGTTTATCTCGGTTGGGGTATACTTTCAGTGAAATTTATACACACAGATTTTTTGAAAAGTAATGATTTTGTAATTTAATTGAATATTTTATTTCACGATAAGTTTGTACGGTAAAAAAAATTAAATAATTACATCAATCTTTCCATATTTAAATTTATGATTTTATTTTTGTTTCAGGTGAGTTTTAATGACGGATCAAAAAATTCCTTAAGTTGTTCCTTGCAGTTGGTATGTACATACACACACATACATATATATTTATACATATTAAGTAATAAATAAAAGTAGAGATGTTCGATGGAAGACAAAGATTAAATCACAATAAGTGAAATTCAAGCCACCTGTAGCACTGCAAAACAAAATCTATACGCAAATCGCATTTTAAAAATGCCATTAAAGCTTTTTTGCCTCACCCCCCGAACCAATAAAGCGATAATTTGTTCCATTTTCATCGGGTGCACAATGCCTGGCAACGGCAAATTGTCTAGATATATAGACAGAAAAATTGAAAGCACAGCTCAACGCTCCTCTCTCTTTCTCATCGGCTTCTCAAGACACGCACGTATTTGCTGTATATATAAAGCGACGCACGATGAAACGTCTCGGGGATATATCGTTAACCCCTTGGGTTCGCGCGCGTGCATACACAGCCCACGACGCGGTAAATAACTCCTGCATACGGGCTTTTCCGTATATCGAGTGGTTTGTCTTATATTTAGGTAATTTATATTTAGTTGATAAGAACCTTGGCGGATTTTGAAACTCTGCGTATAATGCGTTAAATGAAAATTATACCTATAACTGTAATTATATATACATATAAAAATAGTCTACGCAATCAGTTCAGATATGTTAAACTAATACTGACTTGAATTTTAATCTATATTCTTGTTTATTATGTGTGAACTTTCGCGTTCGTGGTTAACGTATCGCCGCAGTATACTTAATCCTATGAATGAATATAAAATATATACGCATTAAAATTTAACCGTTTCAATACATATTCTTTCGCAATATTATAAAAATGATATGGGGAAAAGCGATTAATTTCAATATATAGGCACTTGTTCGGTGTCGGTATTATCGCAAGGAAACTATGTCATGTACCGGATTTTTTTGCAGATTAAAAACGAGGACAATGAGTATATAAAGGCAAAGTATCCAATGCAGTGCGTAACATTTTTCACCCATCAATTCAAAGCCGTCAATACCAGATTTGTTAACTCACGGACTTTAAAACTCATTTTCCCGTAAAAGCACAGAAACCGCACGCAGATCATTTTTCAAGCTGCAGAACGGCTACAGAAAATACATATACACGAAAAGCATCATCGATTTCTCGTGTACCGCGGAACCGCCCGTATACACACACTCGCAGCGATGTTATTTTTTTTCTCTCTCTCGAGCCGCCTCGAGGAAATCTCTCTCTCTCTCTCTCTCTCTCTCTCTCTCTCTCTGCGGCTTCGTGATTTTCTTTTTAACGCCAGCTCGTTCGCGCGCGCGCACGTCTATCATGCGAGCAGCATCTATACCCGTGTGGCAGCATTTATACCCGTGAGCTCCGCGCCTATGTTGCTATGAGCGTAGAACGGAATCTCCGATCGATTAATGGGAAAATTATTTTCTTCTTTACTTTTATTCTGCGCTGAGGAGGAGGAGAAAGAGAAAGAGAGAGAGTTGGTCGGATAACCGAGTGAATATCTCTGCCCGCTCTTTGTCGATGGATCGCGTTTATTTTAGTTTAATGATCGTTCGCGTTGCGGAGCTCACGTGACGTTTGTAATTGTGCTCGAGATGTTTTTTTTTCGGACAGGATCTTGCAGGCTGATACGCGGAAGTGAATACTTGAACATTTTTCTACTTTTATTTGAGTTGGACATGTTATGAAGTGCTGAAATGTAAGCTTATTCACAACAAATATTTTCAAGACGATTTTTGAGCGTTTCGAAAATTTAGTAATACATTTATTTCACGGGATGAAACGAAGAATTAATTTTGTTTATATTTCTTGAAGTAAATATTTCATATTAATAGGATCGTTTCGTAAGAAATTATTGTAAAATATGTATAACTTATTTTCTGTGATGCAAGAATCCAACGATTTTCATTAATATGTCTTTAAAGATTTTTTTTTGCATCAGATAAGAAATAAAATATTTGTTTTTATACTCACGTGTACAGTTACACGAATGTACACAAATAAAGAAGTACAAATGTACAATAATTTCAAACAACACAAGTTTGAAGACAGATATGATTTGTATTCATGTAAAAAATGCCTGCGCTGTTATGCATAATTTTACATAATTTTGTACATCAGTATGAAAGTATACATATATGGTACACACACGACGCACGCTTTACTTGCCTCAAGGCGTGGACAACATCCTTTGATCTAGGAATATAATACACGTGCCTACATACACTTATAATATGATATAAAATTATATGCAACTCATGTACCAGGATTATAGTTATTCTAAATTTATTGTTAACATTCCATCGAACAACAGCTTTGTATGTTAAGGTTCAAAACTACAGTAGATTTTAATCTTAACTTGTGAATGCTTTTCATTTTTAGCTTATCAAATTACTTGTATTTTTTGTACGAAACTAAAGTACCTAACATGTCACTTTGAACATAAAAACCATGACATGATTTTGATGAATTTGTTGACAAACATTTTTTGAAGTAATGTATAAACACATGTTACGCATCTGATTTACAAAATTAGAAACCTATTACGCATCAGTTGTCTTTTTCATCAATCGTAGCTAAAAGGTAGATTCTCTTCCCCATATAAAGTCAACGCAAAGAATTCCAAGATTAAAAGTGTGTACAATCTAAAAAAGAACGAAGACGGGGAAAAAGAGACAAAGCGGAAAGATGAGAATACGCCGAGAGAGAGAGAGAGAGAGAGAGAGAGAGAGAGAGAGAGAGAGAGAGAGAGCAAAGGAATCACGAGAGCAGATAAAATCTCTCTCAGTTAAAGTCCAGAGCTGCTTCTGCCGTTGCTGCTGCTCTTGGTCTACAGCGCAAAAATCCCTCCTAACTAAAAGGCTGCTGCTGCTGCTGTTGCTCCTGCTTTAGCTGCGCGCCCTCGACTCGTTAGGTGGATAGATAAATGTTAATTCGATATCTTCGTTTTCTCTGGCTGTGTGTGTGCGCGCCTCCACTTCGAGTATAGTCTATGTATTCAGTTACTCTGTACTGTGCCTATGTACGTGCGCGTACACCGTACTGAAGTTATATATCCGATGGGGGGGATCAGTGCGCAACGGCTTGGAGGAGCTGAAAAAGCACACAATTGACGTGGAGCGAGATATGGTAGGAGGCACGAGAGAGGATCTGAGAGAGCTAGAGAGAGATGAGAGAGAGAGAGAGAGAGAGAGTACAGACATTGACGCGAGTACATCTAAGACGCGAGGAGCTTGGATATTTTAGATGCTTTTTGTAAGTGATATCTTGGGTGCCGGTGAGTGTGTGTATCGTTGGGATTCAATGCTTTTAGGTTTCTTATTATGTGGGGATGTACTTTTTCTAAAGAGATTTTTTTTATAAGAATTATAGTGATGTTTTGTGGTGTCACTCATAGTAATTTTGCTGAGAATTTTCGAGTTCAATTTTTCGATGGATTATAAAATAATTTGGTTCCTGATTCTGAAAATACGTGTATTTCCAAAATGCCTGTACACAGAGAAAAAAATTCAATTGATTCAACAATTTTTCATAGTTGAAATAGCGCAAACTCTAATATTGTCAAATTAACAACGAATCGTTGTAGAATGGAAGACGGAAAAATCGTTATGTTAACAGAAAATTTATTTAATCCAATAAGCTGAATCATTCATTTATCTATCTAATATGTTTAAATTAAATTATGGAATATTTAACTCAAAGATGTACAAACAAACATAAATGAAAAAAAATTTTTCTTGACTTTTTTACTTTACCGTATTATTTCATAGATGTTAACCCCCCTCCCTTTCTCTCTCTCTCTCTCTCTCTCTCTTTTACTTGATTCCGATGGTGGATTTGGAGAACTTTGGCTAATTTAACTTAACATTTACAAGCTTTCTTAGATTATGAACTTCTGTTTTTTATACCCGTAATAAATACCCATTTTTAAAGTCTTAGAGAAATTGTCGCTCGCATTCTCTAACAAACATATTTTATTTATTATGAGATAAATATAAACTTCGCATCGCTGATCATATTATTTACAAACATATACATTATAAC
>UELU01147438.1:29389-77731 GCA_900490025.1 Megastigmus dorsalis
GGGATGTACTTTTTCTAAAGAGATTTTTTTTATAAGAATTATAGTGATGTTTTGTGGTGTCACTCATAGTAATTTTGCTGAGAATTTTCGAGTTCAATTTTTCGATGGATTATAAAATAATTTGGTTCCTGATTCTGAAAATACGTGTATTTCCAAAATGCCTGTATGTGTGTGAATGTGCTATGTCCGTACTTGTGTTACTCAAATTTGTTTTTAACATATCTTTACCATAAAATTTTGATAATTTTTAAGTTTTCATTGAAAAAATTTTTTGAACTTGCAGCATATACAGCGAAACTTATTATGAAAAAGCATGACATTTCCTTTACAATTACATATTATATTATCATAAAATAATTACTTTTAATCATTTATTTCATTTTAAATGTTATGTGCAACAGACGATTGCAATTGTGACAAAAATTTCAATTGTTGGTGTAGGCTGTGAAACCATAATTACATATAAAAAACTTACGAATCTCAAGGCTACAGTAGTGCGACCATTATTATTGTAGATATTGTATTCGAATGTCAGAGACATGTTATTTACCACTAGGTCACGTTACTATACAACCTGCTCTTGCGATATTTATAATAGATATCATCGCTAGGGCGACTATATTCTCCGGGAACAATCAAACAGGTGATTCACGTTGCTGAATTGGCGCGTCGATGTACAGAGAAACCGCGACTTTCGATTACGTCGATGCAATCGGACCGATTTCAAGTGAGATCGTGAGCTGGTGACGTGATTCACTTTGCCCAAATTGGAGTTAGCTATACAATACATTGAGCTGTACATGCATTCGGTAGTTCATGGAACAGGATTTCAATACATGTGAGATCTTATTTTGTTTTCTTTTTATTTTCACCTTGACTGTAATATACGGCTTTTATTTCAAGAAATGTGTACACAAATGTTATTTTTGGATACAATTAATTTGGGTCTGATAATTCCTTTTTTAATTTTTTATTATGTCGCTTTTTCGCAAAAATTTGTTGTAATTCCCTTATTAAGAAATACTGATATTCGTGTATCCTAGAAACACAAAACTTTGCAAATTCTTTCAAACGCATGAAAGTACAATATAAAAAGTTTTATATTTACAATGAGAAAATTCCGCTAAACACACTCACCGTAGAATCTCTAATGCACGAGTAAATACAATCGCTTGGGTCAATGCAAACGCATTGAGATCACGATGAATCATATATATGATATTGTACTATTTTTATATTTATCGCTTATAAGGACGAAATTATAGCCATCTGCAAGACGTCAAGTTTTATTTTTACAGGCATTTTCGAAAACTCGATAAATATGTACTTGTCGTTATAAAAACTATTTTTACGCTTTACCATTCGTCCATTTGTTACGTTTTATTAGGTAATAACCAATATTATTTGAACCAGTCTGTACGAGCATGTGAACTATAAATAAATTGTTCTCTCAGTGTTGAAGTATTTTATGAATTCAATATACGTATAAAGTGCATTATTGCTCTCATTTCAAGTTATTCGTTTACATTTCGAACGGCTCATAATTCACTCCCGGCGCAAACATGATGCAATTGGCGAGCTTTTAATACCACTTGAACATAAATTTTCGAACAAACTGGTGTAACTATTTTAGTACTACGGTGTATATCTGCCGGTTATTAACATTAAAATCAAATTGAAGCTTAAAGCTAGGTATTAGTTTCGATATAATACCCGCGGGGATATATTAATTCAAAGAATTACAAGCCGCTCATTGCAATATAGACTACCGCGCGGGTGCATCTCATCACATTACGTCACAGCCGCTCGCGCGCGCGTATGTACATAAGCTTCTTAAAATGAAGACTTTCGACGCTTCGCCGCGGGACGTCGGCTGGTGGCGCCGACCCAAATCTTGCCGCGCGCGCGCGTGTCTACACAGTATGAAGTCCATTATTATTACAACGAGGAGTGTATGGCCGAGAGGTAGGGGGGCAGATTAATATCTTTATTATGCTAGGAGAGCATAGGCCTCTGGTGCACGGCAAAATAATAAACATCCTTTACGCGACGAGGCAATTAACAATATGAAATACGCGCTGTCGCAATTCGTGCGCTTGTGAAATTGCAACTCTGTAACAATCGGTGGACTTTTTCGCATCAGATTTTGCGAATGTGGCGTCTCGAATTTACTGTCACATTTTTGTATGCTGGAATTTTTTTAATACCGATGATGCACGAGAGTGGAATGTAAACAATGGATAATATTTGAAAGTATATGGATGGAAGTTTGATTAGAAAGTAACGATCGTTGCGCTTTGTGTAATGCTCTCGAACGTATAAGATAATGCGCAATTTTGAGTCTAATTATTCTAATGCTTCGAAAAAGTCGCCAGTCAGCTACCGTGGATCGAGGAATAATTGTCATGAATCATGCCTCGCCTTAAAAATTCTTTTCCAACTGAACCCTTATTATTCGAAACAGCGGACGCAACGGTATTTCTATACTTCTATTGTTGACTGGCTATTGTTAAATGGATATTTATGTTACTCATGGAATCGGAATTGGAAGTTTTGAAATGAAATCAAGGGCCGTTTACCATAATCGTTTTGACGATAGTCGTGTCGCTTAATACCTTTCAAACTGAATATCGCTCTCTTATTTTTTAGTTTCATTTTTTGAGTTCCGTTATGCAATTTGGTGACATCCGCAAACTCGCCAGAGGCGAGGCTGCGCGACAGTGATTCCAAGCTGCTCGTTTAACAGCACTAAAGCACACTTCTAATTGAATGCCGCGAGAGCAAGATATTCGTATATATATATAAACAGAACGACAGCGAGACACGGAGAGCTACAGCAAGGGAGCAAAGTAGAATTGGAGAAGCAAGAGCAGCTGTGAGAGAATCACGGCCTATGGAAATTGAGCTACGTGCCGTCTGAATGCCAAACCAGACCGACATGAATCTGGCGATGTACGCTACACGTGTTGCTGGCTTTAGCAGATGAATGGCTGTTGTAGATAGTGTGCGTGTATGTCTGTGTGTGTGTATGTGTGTGTGAGAGAGAGAGAACTAGATCAAATTAATTGGGTAATAGCGAGCTGAGGTTTGCGCGGTGGTTGTCGATTAACCGTAGGAGCAGCCAAATATTTAGCGGTCAATAGCTTGGCATCGGCTTCGTCACTCGGATTGTCATTACTGTCCTGGTTTAATTTGATTCGAGTAAGTAGTGATTGGATCGCGACAAACCATGCGATATTACATAGCATTGCTTTGGATTAAAGAGCCGAAAAGTTACACTCACTCTGTTAATTGTATAGAATTACTTTCAAAAATCAATTTGTAAAGTGAATTTTATTCTCTCTTCATTTGGATTTGACGAATTCTTCGATTGAATCATTCAATCATTCATAAAACGTAATTTAATATACTTTGTTGGTGCTCGCAGCAATTATACAAATGATAGATTCAATCTTCAATTATTAGCATGCTCAAAGGAGTAATCAATTTCGGGTGAACTCGTACCCGTGTTTCGCTACGTCAATTTATCGACGCTTAATCAAACCAGCGCAGTTCAAACAAATTTTATTAAAGCCGCGAAATGGCGCTCGGGCTTGTGCCATTTTCTCTCTGTACTCATCGCATATTGCGTCTCTTTGAAAACTCCTGGATTTAGTGGCTCTGCACGTTTGCCCAGAGAGCATAATGAGCTGTCTAATTTTGTTTTCCTTTGATCCTCGGGCTCTGCTCGCTCCCCATCTCTCTCACGTTTAGCAGATGCTTATGTACCATCCACGAATATGCACCTACGTATATACGATTAAAGGATGTAGAATAATTGCGTTGTGGTCCGTAGAAAATTTCGCTGCTGCTTTATTCCGAAATGAATTTAATTCTATATTTTTGACGGTTTAACGTTGCAATAGTAAGCGCGTGGTGTATTTAAAATTCTCAAAAGCAAAGAAAAGCATTTTTATGCTGTAATTTATGAGTCCAATAACGGGCTCGTCGAGCAATTTACTCATGCAAAAATATTCATATGAAATAAATAAATTTTCAAAACTCTAATTCAATTATATGCCTATACATTTTTGTAACCACCGATAGAAATCGATTAATCAAATGTACATGTGCTTGCTAAAATATGCATAATACCACATTAAACTTCTCCAATGCGTATCTCTTCTCAAAAATCCTGTCTATAAGCAGTATCAGCAAAACACGTATATATATATATACGATTTCCAGCATACGCGACAACCACTCGAGCTCAAGTTATATACCAAAGCACTTGTTCTCTCATCGTTAGCCAGTGAAAAAGAGCATCTACTGGTGCTGCACATAAAGGCTCGGTAAGCCCATAATCAGCCACGTCTGCGCGAGCAAAGTGTAATCTAGCGAGTGTATATATACACGGTCAGCGTGTACATCATCGTCATCGTCAAAGGGAAGGGCCGATTGCTATGCAGTGCCGAGAAAAGTTGTGTGTGTGTGTGTATAATATATAATCGAGCGCGAATACGACCGCAGTCCACATTATATCCGCCCCCGCGCACTTTCAATTAAAATTACTCGCGAATATTATGCCTTGCTTGTGCACTTGCCTGAGAAAGTCGATTGCTGACGCAATTGCTGAGAATCAATTACTTAAGGTGCGCAAGTGGCGGTCATAACCCCACCCTTCTAGGACATGCTTATATATATGTATATGCGTTTGTGTGTTTTGTTATATTGCGCGCGTTGAGATTTTTTTATATTTGAATTGCTAATCCGTTGTGGATCTGGACTGCTGCACTGTAATCTTTGTACTGCAATGTAGTCCGTGCGAACACTGGCATGTACAAGCGCGGGCTTAGAAACTCGGATTTTGCATTGTTACGCAAGTTGGGTTGATGGGATTCAGTGAGTTTGTGAAAATATCGTTTGACATGGGTGTGCTTTAGTGCGAGTTCTACTTGGTTGAGGATTATATGACGTACAAGTCTGGAGAATATTATTCATATCGATGAGCTATGTAGAAATAAATATTTCCTATTACCGTGTATATGCTATTGTTGATGTTGCGAAAGCTTTATTTTTGATAATTTTTTTACTCTACACTCCGATACTGCATTACTGCTACGGTATTGTAATCATATAGAGTATGCATAGTTTCAAAGAGCAATGGTAAATGTATGCATAAAATGTAAATACCATTCGAATACAAATTGTTCCCGTAATCATGAAATCCAAACGCTTAACCTGGATATGATAATGTAGCCTCTGTAACAGTCCTATTACCTAGAAATAATAATTACGTACCAGCTATCCAGCATAAATTTCCCCGCTACAAAAGCATCTAAATACTGCAATACGATTACCGGCAGTTTATACACTGGACATTTCGAGAAGAACACAAATACAGCGCGTGTCCCAATTCGTCGATCGCTTTCCAATCAAACCACTTTCCAAAGCAATCGGACGCCCCTTCGCTAACGACGAAAAAGCCAATACAAAGAAGTTTATCGCGCGAACAGCCTGGGACCGACGGGAAAATCGGTGAACCGCAGTTATTAATACGTCGAAAAGTGCAGTGCTGCGGCCGAGTGTACAGGTCAGATTGGTCTCACACGTTTCAGCTGCGCTGTTTGCTGTTGATGTTTGTTGTTGCTATAGCGAGTGCGGTAGGCTGCAATTTCTCGTTTGTTCGGCTTTGGCTTGGCCGCGAAATCATTACGTCTTCGATCCAGATCGACTAGTACGCTATTTGCGACACGTTACGTTACAAGCTTTTCTTTTTTTTACTGCGGCCAGCGGTTGCAGGTCGTTGACTTGATCGAACGAGTTGTTTATACCGATGTGACTGTGTATTATCTTTATACTTATTTCCCATGTATATTAATAACGAACGATTGATTTAAATTTATTATTGTTTTTTATTATTGTATAATGTACGTACCATTTTTTAATCGCAAAAATGCTACGATCTTCAAGATACCATAAATAGTACATTTTATACTAATTAGAAAACGTTAATTCACCTGAAATGCTTTGTCTGTTTTTACAGTGCATTTTAAACCATCACTATGCGAATATATTTATCTGCGGTTGTTGTTGTACCATATGCATTCACAATCACTGGGTAAAAAACAATTGAACGCGTTTCAACGCTTTCTATTGTTTCTTCTGCTACTCTTCCACTGTTTGAATTTAGTATGGAAAGCTGAATGCGTGAAGAATGCAATTATACAAACGTGCACTAAACAGATCTAAATTAATTAGGTATAATTGATGAAAGTTTTTCATAGACATATAAAAACAAATTCTTTCTTTTAGACAACGGTCTTCCTTCAATCCGCTTAAATCACGTTAGAGCAAAAAATTCGTTCAAACTGTTTATACAAACATACTGAACTGCATTTACTTTCGAACAATCAGTTAATAGAGGCTCGGCATAAATAAATTAGCCGCGCATTATTAAATTCAATCCTTCTTTAATTAATCGCATTAGTCTTACCGTTTAATTGTCCATTGAAAGTACAACTGGGTCAGCGAATGCACGCGTCGCCGAAGAAGTAAATACTTTGCGCTGAGCTTTTTCCAGTTCATTAAGCGCTATAGGCAGTAGATCCGCTGCTCTGTTGTTCGCTGCAGCACAAAAGCCCCCTACCCGGTATACAGACTCAGTCGCCATTTCCACTGTCTAAAAACGTCGACGTATCAGCTTTACTCTCGGTATAGCAAGTTTAAAGTTGGATCGGTTAGATAACAGTTTGGCCGCGCCTCACGTAACACATCACCGAAGAAACACTTTTGTCAGGCTTGAAGCGTCGATTATGCGCAGATCGCGAACTTTCGCCTTATACACTTTAGTGGGCCAGAAATTTTCATCGAGCTCGGGCCAACTTGGCGATCGCAACTTTGGACACTTTGTCTCTCTTTTTTTTCTTCTATATCTCCGACCGGTGCCCACCCGCGCGCGCCTGTGTTTCCTTCAGCCGCGGTAGGGAGAAGCAGTTGTTGTACTCTGTTTTTTTGCGACCCTCTTTCGCTCGACTTCTCTTTTATATCGTTTAACTGGAGCAAGTTGGCGTCAGTTGTCCAAACATTGTGAACCGATGCTCGAATTAACAAAGTTTTGTCCTTTTTGGCAGGGATGGTCCGTTAATGTGGTTTTCGCTGAAATATTAAATGTAGCATACGAGTGTGTATATACTGTGATACCAAAGTTGTTGATGCGCATGATAATATGAATATTATTTTAAGGAAATAAATGTATATGAATATTTTGTATCGAATTCATTACATTCACCTTTTGAATGAATTTAAATTAAAACAATCTTCAAAACAATTTTCATTCCATTATGATAAGAATTATTGAAATAACAATATTGCATAAACGCATATATTAGTTTATGTAATCGAAGGATAAATATAAAGATAAAATATGGGTTAAACCATTTTTTTTATTCAAAACTGCTTCGCTTTTATAATTGCAGATGTTTACATAACTGTCTTAGTTTGTTTTTTCTCATCGCTAAGTGAACACTTAAACTAATGCTCCACTACAGACGTGCCCCAAGTTCTCAGGAGTCGAGGAGGTCTATTTTAAAAGCTATCGACAGGGACTGTCTTTCGACGATTGAAAGACGCGTATAATTATAGCATCGTAAAGACGCTTAACGGCGTTTCGAGATCTGTACACCCGAGAAAAAATAAAAGGGACTTTTTTTTATCAACGACAAAAAGAGCGTAAACACTTGAGTGCTCTGTTAAAAATGCAAATGATGCCCTTAAATTAACTAATTATACTTTGAAAATTCCTCTACAGATACAAGTTACACCTTTTTAATTATCCTTCTGAACTAACATTGCAATTTTCTTACATCGAGGAATAAATATTTATCTCAAAATGCATTATGATAAGGGTTGCATAGAATTTAGCAATAATTGCAATCGGGTTAGCGTATCGATCTAAATTAACGATAATTAATGCAGTCGGTGCGCGGAGCGCAGTAATTCACCGGCTACACCGCACACACACACACACACACACACACATACACACATGTCGACATGTAGTAATTGAGTGGTAAATTCGCGGTCCTTTAAGAGGCTTCTCGTGGGAATTTCAGTCGATCAAGCGCAAATGCAATCCCAATCAGATTATCCTACGTGCATCAACAACGTCGTTGCTCGTACGACTAATTACGTCTTGCGCACAATCGAATTTCTGATGGAAATGTGCATTATGCTAGCTGCTCTCGCAAAATTCACAGTTGACTAATTTAGGGTAATATTTGTGAAATATTCGTTAATACTTTAGAGACTACAGAGAAAAATTTTTATAACTTTAAACCAGTTAAAAAGTGTATTAATATAATTATTGGTTAAATTGTTTCCGTGGTAATGTCTGAATGTCTATAAGGTTCGACTGCACAATAATAAGTGCAGTATATACTATGGATTCGAATAAAAAGTGCTTTTTTTATAACTCACATCTTTCAGGCAATTACTAATCTTTCATCGAATTCAATACAGATTTCCTTGGAAAAAGTACCCTCAAGCGTTAATGACTTGTCGAAGTATATAAAGGAAAATATCATGTCGCTGAAAGGAAGAAGAGAAAAACGCCTAACAATCCTTCTCCCTTTTTTCCATCGTGCGAGCACACATAAAAACTTGCGACGTTAACTCGCTATTGCGTGGGAATCGAATACACAAATATCACATAACTATAGAAGGAAGAAAGATATACGTGCGTTTTTGTACGGCACGTCAGTGTTTCCCAACAATGAGACCATCATCTTTGTTATATTCTGTCTGGCAAAATAATGAGTCAATTGGAGGTTTCGTCTTTTTTTCCCCTTGTTACAACTCGAGGATGTCCTCAGCCGTAATGGCTGATAACAAATTGAAGTTTCCAATTATAGCCTTTCACAACTTTTGGAAGCATTTTTAACATTTTTTATGAAAAAAATTGTTTTAGACTCAGTATTGAAATTTAATTATCATATTATTTATTTATTTTTTTTTTACAAAAAAAAAAAAGAACGATAGTTTATTCCACATTAAAATCTATTTCTTTAAAAATCTTCGATTCGTCAATAATTTGCAGCGAAGAAAAGTTTATTAAATGATGAATTCTTTCTACGCCCAACGAATCAATTAACGATTAAATTGAAAAACGGAGAAAGAGAGAAGAAGCGCAGTGGCAGTCTCGATAATCCGCGCACGCGACGACGAGAACGACGAGGCAGAAACGGAGAAGAATAGGAGCCATATAGCGTCAGCGGGTTGCGTTCGCTCGCTTTGTCGCTTCCTCTCGAGGCTTGTATTACGGTGCTCTCGCAATGCCAATGTCTGCGGGGCTCAGAAACGCGTAGACGAGCTGCATAAACTCGCGGAGAACAGCCGGAATTGTCGAGATGACTGCGTGGAGATTATCTTGGGATATCGCGTGGGTCGTCGGTCCTCGCGCAAATCTCTCCTTCCCTCGTTCTCTTTGTTTTTCCCAGCCTCCTTTATGCTAAAACGGTGAATTGGTCGTTTTTGCATCGCTGGCCGCGTAATTGTTTAATAAGGCTTGAATAAGAGCGTGCGGCTGAGTCTCATTGTTTAACCAAATCGCGAGTTATTAATTCTTTTGACGTATCTGTGCGGTGTGCTTTTCTCGAATTGTTGGAATAGCTTTTCTGTTTGGTTATATACGGTCTGGAATTGTGTTTCAATGTAATCGACGATGCTTCCGTAGATTCTATGAGTTTTTAAGTTGCATTTAATATTACAATTGTCAATAGCTATTAAATATCTCGGGATTTAAATGAAATTGTAAATTTCATTTGCAAGAGACGTTGAGATCGTCAACGAAACATTACGTTATTCATATTTAATTCTTATTGAAAATCCATTGACTTTATACAACATTAGCACAACAAAATTTAAAAAGAGTAAAATCAGGTAATTTATTTATGTTAAAATTTAGTTTAATATTATATAAGCCTTTTATAAGAACACCGGAATACCTGTCAGGTGTGGGTAGGTCCGAGATGGTACATATATTCGTATAGATATTTATGGGATTGACTGGGAAAAGTAGCTGCGATATACCGCCGCCTTCTTCCAGATGCTCTCTTTCTGCGCTCATTGTTATATATTCTTGACTTCGTATATATATACAATGCACATGATGGGTGTGCCAACGTCAGACTCGGGATTCACAGACGCGCGTGTCTGTGTCTAGCCCATGTGCGCGAATTAATGTTTAATAAATGCAAGAAAGTTCATCAAACCAGAGGTTCGCTCGCTGCTGCCTGACCTCGCCCTTTTTACTTCCTCCTGCACCTTTAGCATTAGCCGCTTTATAGTATTAAAATTCCTTTTCTTCATTTTACTTTCGCGCTGCACACCTCCTTTTCAAAAAGAAATGTATTTATATACACGACGGTCGCTAGTGAATTTACATATTCTGGTTATAATTTCTTCTTGGCGTTTTGAAATATACGTTCATTATGAATGTATTTTTAGTGCATACGTTCTTTTGAGGATTCTTAGAGTGAATAAAGAAAAAAATTTATAAAAACAAATGTCATTAAATTCGTTTTATTATTATTAAACTCTAAATGTATATTGAGTGTGAAGTACAATTTAAATTCATCATCTTTATGGCTTCCATCAAAGACAATGAACAATTCAATGAAGAATTTCATCTCTTAATTCAAACTGCCATAAAAACATTTTTAGCTCTCAAGTGGTATTTAAGTTGAGCATATAAGAATTAACCCAATGTTTACGTGATTGAAATATGTTTTCAAATTAAAAACTAAAATGCATTCTCCAAATTTATGTTATCTTCATCGCTCTGAATGATTAAATTTTTTAACTTCTTACATTTAAACTTAAACACACACCGACATCTACACCCGTACGCACAGACAGTTAGATAGCACCGAAGATCAAGCACGACCATTTTTCAAGAGTGTCAAGGATTCGCGTTAGGAGCGCGTAGCTGAACGGCGCATCGATAAAAGCGTACCCACGGAAGCCAAAAAGTTGGCGGGCGGCAAGTCTGCACGTATACCAAAGCCTCCCAGTCCCTTCAACTACTATAAGCCTTCCATTAGTGTCGCTTTCGACTTGAGCAACTGTTACACGCCTTTTTTTTTATCCCATATACATTCAGCGGCGAAACGCTCTTGCATCGAACACCCGTCCAAGGCCTACGCGGGCAATTTAAAAAGCCAGCGAAGCGCGGAATTAGCGATAAATTGAGAAAGTTTCTTATCTGGCCAAGAAGCAGACTATAATACCGAGACTTTTCTTGCGCGCCCTACGTTCGTGCTCGCCTCTAATTAAAACAAGACTCGAAACAAAAGATTTCGCGCGAAACGAGCAGGAATTTTCATTTTTATATACCGTGAGTATATACCTACATTGGAAGTTCGGGTATTACCATCAGCCGAATGAATTTGTCTCGTGCCACTTTGCGTGCAAGGATTCCAGACATTTCTTTATTCCAATGCTTTTTAATGAGAACCCTTTGCTCGAGTTTCGCAAAAATTGGAATTACGCTAATTCTTTCGCTGTAAGTTTAAGTAAGTTGCTAATGGAAAAGTATTTATACTCTAATTTTTTCGAAAAAATAATTTGGTCATACTTTGTTTACTTTTTTTAAAGACGATGTGAATCTAAAATAGTGCATCAAAATAATAATAATCAAACCAATACAATAATAATAGTTTACACTTTGACTTTCTCGAAATTAGATTACCTCGAAAGAATTCAGCAAATAGTAGCGATCCTGAATTTGATACAAATTAAATCGATTTCTTTTGATCGGATCTTGAATGCGTTCGAAGTTGTCTATGATTGAAGACACATACTTACGTGATTTTATATTTACGTTTCAACCTATTTAGCATATTGAAATAGAAATTTTTACTTTTAGTTCCTCAAAGAGAAAACTTTGCATTGGGGAAAATGTTGTTACGAGTTTCTAACATATACATTTTCACAACTTAGCGGGAGCCGGTGTAGGAATGAACGCGTAAGAGTGTGTGCAACATCACGGTTCATGATCCACTTAAAATATCTCAACGAAACTCTGCATGAAAGTTTGTTTAGGTTACTTGGAGTGCACTTGAATATTTATAGAAACAGGATCGATATATTTTTGGTTTGCAGCCTTTCACAACTTTGAGAAAGCCCTGGTAGAAATGAAACTATTTAAAATAGCCACAAAACACTTAGTTAATAGCTATATGACAAATGGTTAGTTATTTGTTGCGATGAAACGTTTTTTCGGATAATATTCGAACATTTAATAGTTTAAAACTGTGTACGAAATACATAGTCTTTTATAGAGTAAGTTTTATCTATTATAAATACGTATCGTAATCATTATAAATAGAATAAAAAAAACTAGAATCGGTCAATCTCACTTTTTTTTTTAAACTGAGCATCTGATTCTGTCTCTCTCACTCTCTACTTTTACGGGCTACAAAATAGATTCAATTATTTTTATCCAGAATATAGCTATCAATTAGCAAATTATTTTGTACCCATTTTGTCGACCGAATAATGCTTGAATAATGTTAGAAAAAGCGTTTCATCGCAAGGGAAAATCTAGTCTAGTATTTGCCTATTTCGAATCAAACTGACTAGTTTCTAGGCTGATAATATGTTCGATTTCCATCAGGGAGCTTGTAGTCAAGAAAATAATAAATGGAATTACTATTTTGTTATTACATATTTTAAAAGATTGATAATCTTTTGTGTACTCGTCGTAAGAATTTTGTTCTAATAATCCTTTGATACACCATGAATGCCTTACATTAGCAATCAATAAAGAACAAGTGTTGAGGAGACGTCGCCTCGTTTTCTGTTAAATCAATAAAATTCTGACACCATTAATATTTTAACGCAGCGATAGGACTAGTGGCAGTTTATCGCATGGTATATCAGGCTTGTCGATGCCGAGGTAGTTCCTCGTGGAAAATTATTATCCGGCATTTTATACGGTGACAGGCCGTGTCCGCAACATATTTAGCTAGATTTTAGCGAAGCGATAGTGCGCGGCACGCGCTCATTATTGGATTATTAAATTACCTAATAACATGTGGCTTTTGCACGGGAACTCGATCAGAGACCCATACATACCGTAATTGCCCTTTCGCCGCTTTAATTAAACTTGCAGATCGATAATTTCTGGTATTTGCCACATTTTCCATTTTTTCAACAGTCGTTAAAGCTACTTTTTAGTAGAGTGCAAGTATTTCGCCGCGTAAAAATATCTTTACTATATATTAAAATGTGTTAAAAATTTTATAATTTTATATTTTTATATAAGTGAAAGAAAGCTTATTGATTATTTTATCAAATTTTAAATAATTTACCTACCAGAGCTTATATCAGTGATTTGAATACAGTTAATTTAACTATTAAATACCATATGGTTAAAACTATAATTGACTAAAAAATTGATAATAGCATTTGATTTATCAGCATTTCGATATACCACTGGCTACAAACTCGAAAACCGAAAGAGTAAATGTGCTGGGATAACGCGATAATAGTTTGCAAATTAGTCAGTATTCCAATTTGTCGTGTAAACTCAACGTTGAAATTACTAAAATTCGCGGCTCTTTTGGCGAATGCAGAGTCCAACTTTTGATTTGCGCACTAGACTCGACTGAAACGTGGACATGCCCGATTACGAACTAATGAAATTTGCTATGTTTCCTTCAGGGAATGAATTTCTCGAACTCCTACGATTCAATTGAAAGGAAGGGAGCATTTTATGATATATTGAACTGTATGACTGTTATTATTGATCGTTCAAAAGTAGTTTCTGCTCGATTTCGCAAAATATATTGACTACGTTTTTAATAATGTTATTTATCTAAAGGGGATACCCACTAACTTAAAGTGCAATATCTATACATTTGTAATAGTAGGAATTTAAATGCTTTAGTGTTCTTCAAATAAAGTTTAAACGAGATCTTATGATGCCGAACTTTAGTGTAATGGAAGATTTAAAAGTTCGAGTTTGAGTTTCTCAAAACAATTTAAGTATGAAGTTGTATGAAACTTTGCCTAGCAAGTGCTACGAAGAAGATGAATTTTGTAGTTACGAGAACGCCAATTTTATAAGCTTGATAATTGTTTTAGATTTAAAGAGTCATCTTTGTTTGAAACATCGTGCCGCAAGCATCTTATTAATTTTACTATCTTAGTAAATATACAAAGGCTATACCTGATAAAATTATTTGATATAAAAAAGAGATTGAAGCACAAAAGTCACTTCAAGTGTAGCTCAGACAAAGAAATACATTTCGCAATTTTACATTGAAGCATCATCGCATCGTCTTAAATCTCTTTTTATCTGCATCTTCTTAATAAGTATAATAGTAACATTCTTATGTCTTTGCAGCTTTTCCGTTCCGTCATTCCCATTATCTCTAGCTTGCTTCCTCTCTTGTTCACTTCTCTTTGTTATTTTCTCGCGTGACATCCAAATTTTTACTATACGAGGAAAAGAGAGATGCCTCAATTAAGATGCAACGTTTTGTTTTTTGAGCTTTAATAACCATGCCAGAGGTTGCAGAACCAATACCATCTATACGAAGTGTATCGCGTACGAATAGATGTACGAGAAGGCGAATGATTAGCGGCTAATGAAACTTTGAATATCTTAACGAGTTTATCCGATCGGGCTCTCTCGCTCGCCTCGCTAACGCAAACCGGAGAACGAACTAATACCCAGCCAACTCGAGCGTCATTTCCAACCGAGAGTTACCGCTTAATTATGTTGCTGATAAAGTACTATCTCTATCTCTCTCTCTCTCTCTCTCTCTCTCTCTCTCTCTCTTAACTCCACTCGAGCTCGGCCTGAAGCGCGAACACTGCAGCTAGTCTCTTTTTGTGTGCACTCTATTTATCTAGTCTTTCGTTTAGGTGAGCTTAATGAATAATTAGCCGCCTTATTTTTCGCGGAAGTGTTTAGTTACCTCGGCCGCGAGCTTTCATTGAAAAATTGATCCGTCTTTTTTAAAGATACTTATGCTGGCTAATGAGAAAATTAAATGATATTCCATTTTTATTCGGGATGAAGATTAATAGGTGTGAATAATTAAGATATAGCTTTGATGAAGCTCGATAAATTATTTTTTCAATTTCAAATATAGATTAATATAGAACTTTTATTAAAAACTCTCGTATATTTTGTTCTTCCTTTGCCGAAATAGAGGTCTTTATTGAACCATTGGTTTCTTGCTCGTAAAAGTATGCCGCAAACTATAGGTAATAAGAGTCCTGGTGTATTCAATGTTTCTCAACAAGTCTATCGAATATTGACGTTCAAAGCAAATAAATTTAAAAATAGCACGTACTTAGTTACTATTTTAGCAAGTGGAGCATCGATCTCACGCGATTTGCTCATTTTAAAGAAAAGTAAGACTTTTCAAATTCTTTTTAGGTCGCGGAAGAATAATCTACTTTTCTATTTTACTTTCGTAACATTAACGTTTTATGGCTTATTTGCGGTCATAAATGTTGCACTGTGTTTCTTTTCATAGATGCACTAAACTTAAATGTACAGATATTAACTTATATTGGTACAAGCCAAATTCAGTCCAAGTAGTTACGATGCGCCCGAGAATGTTCTAGATAAGAAACAAGTTAATTGACGTAGCGCTAACCACTAGGTATTGGACTTTCTCTGTTATTTCACTTCTTCCCTAGTTTTGCTACTGAATCAGTAATTTCATTATTTCTCTCGCGTTCGAACAATAATAAACAGTTAAGTGCATTCGAACAAAATAAAAAAAAATAAAGGAGAAAGCAGAGGATGCAGAGAGATGATAGCTACATGTACAAGACGGATAGATCTAAATAAAAAACCGTTGTCTATTTATTGACACTCAGCTTCTTCAAACTTAATTATTTATTCCAATATATATGTAATATATAATTTATAATAAATAGTACTAATAAAATATATTTAAAAATAATTCAAGAATTATTTAAGGAATTTTAATAAGTAATTTTCAAATTTCGTAGTTACTATTAACATTTCAAATATATTCTTTAAATTTTATATTAGTCTCTTATATTCAAAACTAATAATAACAATTTAATTTTTGTAATTAATATACAAAAAATTTTGTGAATCACTTTAAAAGTTTATTAATAATTTTCATAAAACGTACCTGGTTTATATATTCTTAATCATGATAATGCTTTTTTTCTATAAAAAGAATACTTGAAAATACATATTTTTAATCATCTCTTGAAGTATATGAAAAAATATCTATATGTTTGATTATAATATGACCACATATTTTTAAGCAAATATTAATTTATCAGAAATTGAAACATCATAATTAAAAAAATTATATTTTGAAAGTATTTAAATACCTATACATAAAATGAAATGTCAAACATCCTAATCCATCAATTCATTCTTTAATAATTAAAAACATTTAAAAATACATTTAAATCTGTCCTCGTTAGCTTTCTTTTATATGTTTAATTTATATATGTAACAATAAAGATATAAGTAAAATTAATTTACAAATTCTTCATTATAAAATTGACATAACCACGTGCAGAATACCTCGCTTTACATAACTGAGCTCCAAACCTATGTAAATCCATTGCCTCCCTCACCTGCAGGCCTCTCTCTATTCATAAACACAGATAAAACATCTCCAGCGCTCGCATTATAAATATCACTCGGAGAAACGAAGATGAGGCCAAAGATACATCCAGCCTCCCTGTAAGTAAAATTGTATCCTTCTTGGAGAACAGCTAAAATATCTATTCTCCAATTAAAGGCAAAAAATAGTATTTGAGTGATGTCTGGTAAAAGAATTCTATAAGCTTGCATTCATGCCAGTTCATATTAGCTATATACTAATTCTTTTGTATCTATTATTATGTATTCATTGCCAATGCAATTAATGTCTCGAAATGTTTTGTGGTTCAATCTTTGAATACGTGGATTGAGTTTGAGAAAACGTTGCGATACGACATTATTACATCGGTGATTGACACCTAATAATCGACACTTTCTCCATCTCTTGTTCTTCGTAGAATTCCATTGTAACATCCTGAATATTTGCCACTTGTTCCTTGCATAAATTACATTCTCGACAGTGCCTCAATTGGGAAGTCGAAGAATGTCCGTTATTTAATACCGTAATGTGCACTGTAATTCAGAGATGGATCGAGTATATGACATGACGATGATTATCCTTAACTATGATTGATCGAATCGCGTTAGAATATACGATATCCCAATTTCTGGCTTTGATGGACATTGATCATCCTAATTTCAGCGGAATAGTACATCGTTCATATAATTCAGATATTTTGTTTTTAACAAACTTGCAAAATACTTCATATCTGCAAGTTAACATTTTATAAAAATATTCAAAAATGTTTTATAATCTCTTTTATTTTTAATATAAGGTTTACACAAATTTTAATTGCTCTGCAGTTCAGTTAAAATGCAGCGTATCCTTAAATGTTTTGAAATATCGACAAGTTGTTAGCGTTTATGCTGATTATATTAATCGTATAAGTGCCGAGAATATAGCTTGATGTCGAAATAAAATGGGTCGAGAGACAGTGAGGATCTTATGTAGTAGCTGAAAACAGCAATAAATAATTCATTATCGTATTGAAAACGAACAGTTAACACTTTCTCTTCGCTTATAATCGAGTATTGTGGATTTCGTTAAGGTGATGTCATTACGATAATTCACAGTTAACTGCTATTATGCAAAGTGTGCTTCATGTAATTTATTCGGAATATATGTTTGTTCCACACTAATTTTTTCCATCCTTATAAAAGAAGCTTTGTAATTTTATTTTTTTATATGGCCATTCTTTGAAGGATCTCTGAAAAGCATACTATAGTTAATGTTTTACGTTGGTTAAAGTATCGGTGTAACATTTATATACTGTAGTATATAGTGTCATATTTTTACACGACAGTAATTCGCGTTAAGCTATATATCGGAACATACTATAGAAAAATTTCAATCAACGTAGAGGTAATATCTTTTTAAGATACTACTATCAGTTGTATAGTTATACCCAATTCTATAAAACTTTATATATTCAATAACATCTTATAAGTATAGTAGCGATACATATATACTTTATCTACGAGAAGTTGAAAATTCGAATTATTCTAGAATAATATTATTATTTATATTGAATTGATAATTATATTAAAAAATACATATATTTTTTGTTTTTCTGTTTTAGGTAAGTTTCATTTTAAAAAGTTTGATGATTCATAATGTACCATTCATCATCGAAAGGTAGGATATTAATATTTCCACGTATTGACCATATTGTATTTTATTATTTATATAAATAGTATTTCTAACGAGCATATATATAAATGCATATATAAATAGTAAGACCACATTTACCGATTATAACAAGAAGCGAATAATTGTTAAATTCACCATTTCAAAATTAATGGAATATAAATGTAGCATTTATAACGAAGTCAATTACTTTTTCTTCATAAAGAAAAGAATATAATAATATCGCGCCTACTCTCCTCTATTGCTTTAGCATGGAGTCCAATTTTCCGATTATTACACTCTTGGGACTCGATTGTTTTCTTAGCGCCGTCTTACACAGCGCCTTAACGTCGGGGATTCGTTTGAAAGTCTTTCATCTCGCCCAGCAACCACTGGAACTATTATTCTTTATATTTATTTCTCGGCTTTTTCGTAAGCGGCGCGCACTGCACCCCAGCTTCAATCCCCATTGTTCTACGGCTATATAAGGTGGCACGTCCGTTTAAAGGGACTCGTGCACTGCACTGGTCCGCAATTAAATCGTCCTGCCTGCGAGTTACAGTTTATATAATACCTTCAATGTTTCTATTTGTTTCTCTTTGGATTTTCGCTTCTTTGGCTCGGAAAATATATTTGCCGAGAAAGTGGACTTTGTTTCTTGAGACGGCAATGTGGAACTTTAAAGCCACTTTCTTTTCAATTTTTTAATTTCAGTGATTGTTGACAGAGGTAAGAAGTGCAATAATAATTAAAGTTATAAGTATTAAAAGTACTTCTATTAAAATTATGAAGCAACAAAGTCACGTCTTAAGCGGCATAAGTGGCCCTGTGACATCTTTTGCTATTTACGTATAGTGACCCACGACTCTCGAGTCGATTGAAATGAACTACACAAATGGTATCCTGCACTTTCCTCACGTCAGAGCTTTCTCATCTAACTTTCTGTCTGTCCACTCTTCTCCGCGGTGGTTCTTTGTCTTTTTGACATCGAATGTCATTCTCTTGATATACTTCGCCTCGGTCTATACAATACTGTACACTGAGAAGTATTTGCATTATTGAAGAGTTTCCTTCGCTTTATATATAGGTCAGAAAATAATGTACCTGGAATCTATTTTAAGCCTATGCTTTACTTTTGTAATTTATATGATTAATTTTCAACTTATGGGAAGGAATGAGATTTAATAAAATTTTTATTTGCTTCTTTGTTACCGAACGTAATATTTTTTTACAGCTGTTTGAGCCATAATGAAAAGACTATCGATTACGTAATATCAAGGAGTATTAAATATCTATGAAGATACTGTAGTGGAAGAGGATAGGAATTTAATTTTGCTACGTTGCAGCTGTGGTTTGGTATCAAAGACATGCCTCGAGTCATACTTCACATTACACACACGTTTCATGTTCGGTTATCGATTTTGTAATTCCTAGCGCTATAAAACCATTTATTTTATTTTTATCAGATAAACTTACTTTTATTATTTACACAATTATAAGGTATTTTTTCATTATAAATTTGCTGTAGGTAGAATCATTTTTTTTATAGAAGTATTGTGCACTTGACTTTAAAGCTAGAAACGCTTAATACTTTCAATGAGCTCGTTCCAATCTACGCGAATAAAGAGATAACTATTTTTCATTTTTGTTTAACTTTCTCTCCGAGTATTTGTTCTTTCTCCTCCTCTGGAAATTAGCAATCGTGACGAGGGGGAGAGAAAAAGAGAGACCTCTACGAGCGAATGCAAAAAAATCAAAGCCCGGAATTTCCCTTGTGTTTACGTTTGTTTCGCATCGCCGCTTGCACCGCACACTCGTGGTTTCGTTTCTTTGCGTTCGCGCGCCGCCCCCGGTATTTACGTATACATTTGAGTAATTTTCGTAATTGTGAGCCGAAAAAAAGACTCGGGGATCGCGCACGAATTGCGACCGATATGGAAAAACGTGATTCGACAAATATTTGCCTTGTTGCTTTTGCTCTTCTAGTATTTTATGTATGGGCGCATTTTTAGTTGTTCTTTATTGAGAGTAAGTATGAACGGAGAGATTTAGAGATTGAGAATAACATTTGACGCAAAACTTTAGCTAATCAGAAATTAAAAATCGCTGCCAATTCATTGGCACTTAGTTTCCTCTAACGTAATGTTTTGTTCTAATATAAGTTTGAAAAAATTAGTTTCATTCATGACTTATATACGATTTGGTTATCACTTTTTTAATTTGATCGTTATGAAACAAAAGTTTTTAAATTAACTCATTAATGTCGAATGCACCCATTGATTTGGTAACATTTCAAGGAAATTTTCTTAAGATATAATTACCTAGCATAATTATAGGTATTGCAATAAAATTCTCAGTAGAAACCTTGAGTAAACTTGATGCGTAATTGTTTTTACGCTTGGTAATGTCATCGAATCTCATCTTTCTCATCATTCATATAAAACGAATCTCGGATTTTATCACTCAAACTTCTTATCATATCATGTTTATTGCAGCGAAAAATTAAAACTTATGTTATAAAAGTAATTTATACAGATAAATTTTAAAGTATAGAGTGCAGTAACTGCGAGAGAGATCTAATTTACAAGAATTTTCTTTAATATGCCAGACTTTTTCCTGAATGCGCAAAGAAGTTTCGTTTATTCCCTTTGTAGAAAACTAAAGTTCGCATAAAAGACGCAGAGCTGCGCATTCAAACATAACTGTAACTTTCTACAACACGTACGGTGAAGTATAAAAATGTTTTTAAATGATGTCTACCATATGCTCTTCACATAATAGTCGTTATATGTTTTGAATTCATTATTTTAGAAGTCACATTCTTTTTTTTACAACGCTTCAAGTTTTTCGTATTTAAAATTTTCGCGTAAAGAAACGTAAAATAGGACACAGAATAATGAGGTCATTATATTTCCAACAATAAAACTTTTCTACAATGACATAAACAAAAAAAAGTAAACGTGTATGCGTTAAAATTTTATTACACTCAAAAATATAACATACAGTTGAATGTTAACGACTGCTGCATTGAAAAAATAAAATGCCATGTAAGAACAAACATTTGCACTTTTAATAAGAATAATAATTATAGGTGGTATCTTGAAAAACAATTGAAAACGTACAGATATAACAGATTAAGTTTTGCAAGACGCTGCAAAATAACAAAAGCAAATCATCAAGCACCACGAGTGTCGAATAATAATTAACGGACAACTGCACACAAGTGTCCATTTCGACTCGAGTCTAACGGCAGAAAACAGCGGAGCCTCCGACAAAGCGAGTCCGTCACTAATCACTATACACAGTCCATCTGTCGGTCGCAAATTAATCGGCATCGCAGAGGCTCGATTCACTTACTGGGCAGAGGGAGGACGCGCGAGCGAGAGCGAGACAGCAGTGCAAAGTTCGCACGAGATGCGTGTCACGCACGCGCCGCGTTTCCGGCACGTCGGGCCTTTTAACGACCACCAATGCCGCCACTCGCGCACTCGTCCATCCGGCCGCCTCGAATCGTCGCTCAAAGCTCACACTATACGGTTACGTTCGGCCGTTATAACTCGGAAGCTTCTGCTGTTTTATATACCTGTGCTCTTGCGCACCTCAAGGAAATTGCAGGATTCTTAATAAAATATATATACACATGTGTATAGGAAGGTGAAGGGTGATCGCTGATCAGGGCGCCTCGAGCGGATTATTACCAAGGGATTCCTGCCCGTTTTTATGCGATGCAATTCCGTACGAGATGATGCGGGAAAGCTGGCTTTTTTAATTACCGCGATGCTATTAAAGATGAGGGATGTGTGTGTGCGTAGCGCTGGGTAATTAGAGGATTATTTATGATTGCGGACTGCGATGAGCTGGGTTGTGAGAAAAGCTGAGCGAATCACTGTTCTGGAGTGTGGAAAAACAGTCGCGGATCGTGAAGGAATCTGGATGATGCATCGCTGCGGGATTAAGAGTCATGTTGAATACAGGGGATTTCGTCCGGATATTTGAGTGTTCTCCGAGTTCCTATTTTACATAGCTTTTAGGAAATAAAGCGAGTACCGGTAGCTTGCATTTACAAATTGTTCAATTTTAAATTAATTTAATTTAGATATAGTAATTTTTGCAGACACAAATTACGTTAATAATTAGTAAAATAAATTTAATATTTTAAAATAAGATTAGCCAATATCCTGCAGTTAAAAGTTGGTTTACGAATTCAAATTAAGAATGTATATAATCGAGATTCCACTTACATATCAAATAATAAATGGTGGAAGGATGACATTAGCAGAAATTTAAACTTTCATTAATATAAATTAGCCGAGCTGTCGACGAAGGCTGTATATATTTAATTATTGCGAGAGCTGCCGCCGCCGCCGCCGCCGACGCTGCTGCTGCTGCTGCTGCCCGGGTAATATAAGACACAAAGTGCAAGACTTTTAATCTCAAATTATATGTAATTTTCGTCTTCATTGGCTGCACAGCCGGCGCTTGATGGACGCGAGAGGATTGCGCGCGAAGTTGTAGCCGTCCGCGCTCCGCACATAGCAGCAGCAGCCTTGCGAACTCGTTTATACGGAAATGCGCGCCAAGCGAAGGCGTGAATGTAAGGCACAATGCGGGGGTTGACGTTCCATTAGTCATAGGCTAACATTGGTGCTTTTGCTCAATTACGATGTTTTAATGGAACTTTATATCGATGCTAAGGTCGTCCCGCTTTGTGATTTAATCGCGATTCTTCTTTGTCCCGCTCGAATAATGAATCGCGCCTAACCCTATTCTTCTAATGCAGTTCTTTTCTTATAATGAGCGCGTGCTAAGTGTAACAGTTGGTTGAGCGCAAAAGAGAGATTTTAATGATTGTTTTGCACGGCTTTATTAGTTTTCAATCGGCGCAATTCTGCGTGGGAGCTTTCTACTTTTTTAGTGGATTAACGACGTGCGGTTACGCGGCGAGCCACAAAGTAAAATAGAGCGAGTGATTATCAAAGAGTCGCGATGTGTTCGTCGACAAAGTAGACTTTTATATACAGTATTCGACGTCTTTGATGAGCGGTTGTAATCAAGGCTCTTCTCTTGAACGTATATGTATGCATGTAAAAGTAAGTGAAAAGACGAGGTGCAAATGAAAATTACTATGTGCGATTCGTTTTTACTAGACGGATGTTCTTGAAAGTTTATGTAGGTGAAATTCGTCTACACACATTATTATCAAAGAACTACTTACTATTTATAAACGTAAATTATACATGTTGCTAATTTTAAATGGCCTTTCACGTAATGAACTTTATTTAAGTTTTTTAAGCTTACACATCACCAAAACTCATTGGCATTTCAAATTTGCAAGTCTTTGCAATATTTTCAGGTACCCCACATATTCGATGCTAAAAATATTCTTTTCAATTCCTAAATGCTTGGCATCAGCGGAGAGCGTTATACCGCGTATACCTTCGTAGTTTGAGGGTAGCGTTGCACGAAGGCACGCCGCCAGACAATAAAAAGTTGTTCAAAACATTCAATCATCACACGCGAGTCGGAAAATATATAAGCCAACGACAAATTCGAACGTTAAATTCTCCATGAACAAGAGAGTTTGGAAATCACAAACTCCTTCTTTCGCTTTATCATTTATGATATCACAATCAATATTATACGTTTGATTAAATCCTGATTTGCGCATTTTGGAAAATCTAAATGTTTAGATTGCAATTTCTTATACCGTAAGCATGCAAATTTTATTGTTTATAGGATAATGGAAGCCATACGAGTACCGTTGACACGTGTCGTAAGGTATACCGTAATTGTATTGAGTATGCAAATCGCTAATTGACTATCAGCCTCGGAATAGTATATCGTGATCACATATGGGTTTGATCCATCATCGTTAAGAACGTTATGCTACAAGTAGGTTTACACATTGTCTTTAATTTAAATAAATTTAATATGATTCATCATTCTTCCCAATTAACGGCATTCTGGAATTTTCAACCTTTCCTATAAATAGAACAGAAATGGAGTTTCTCGGTAGTGGTCGAGAATTCAAAGTCGAAGAAAATGTTGGAGCAACGTAAGTGCAGCTACAAATGCTCGCACGCTATACCCTTTTTTGATAAAAAAGACAGATTTATACCGATTTTCCAGAAACAGAGTGAATCTCACTTTCTTCCCCGCAAGAAGCGCCCTTTTTTACTCCAAATTTTTCTGCCGAGAGAGAAAATTGTAGATTTTTTGCTCGCAGCTACATTCTCTCCGCGCGTAATAAGAGGAGAGATAGAAAGAGAGAGAGAGAGAGAGAAGATCATACCGTCTCAGAGCCACTGATGTGCTTTTCTCAGAGTTCGGCTGCTCTCTTATTATCGTTAGTTCTGTCTCTTTTTCAGAGCGGGCGTATATATATAATGCCACCGCTCGCGATCATTATGAAACGCGAGCCTGTGGGGGATTCACCCGCGGTGTGTATATATAGCCTCGGCAGCGCATAAAAAGATTTATCGTCAAGGCTACTGTGCGCGACGGAGAGAACATATGTATGGGGGCGCGAGCCCTTGGTTACCTTTGTGCGCGTTGCCTTGATTCCGCACAGTTACAGAGAGACGGAGAATTAGAGATAGATCGGGCAAAATTGACAGACCCGTGGAAGATGAATTCTACTGGAAAATTTTTTCAGAATTACGTTCATTAGATCCTACAGAATTTTTTTTTATACCTATACATGGCTCCAAAAAACGGAAAAATCGCATTTTTTTAAACTTTGGGAATTTTTTACTCAAAAACAACGCATCCTACGACAAAACGACTAGGGACCTTTTTTGTTCAGAATGGTCCAATGAATCTAAAAATATTTTTTTGGATCAAAAAAATCACTTTTACTAATTTGTTTAAATAAAATTTGTTTAAACAGATTGTAACCAAGTTGCGCGGTGGCAGCATGAAGTGTCTTATTCTGTGGGATCTAATGAACGTAATTATGAAAAAATTTTCCAGTAGAATTCATCTTCCACGGGTCCGCCAATTTTGCCCGGTCTAAGAGGCGATCTTTCCTTTTTGTTGTCCTGCCAGCTCCTTTAAGGCTTTTCTTGCCGCGGATATATATGCGTCGAGTAAATTTATAGCGCTCATGTGGTGTATATATGGAGGCTCTCAGATGGATGCTTTTTTGTGAAACTTTATATGAGAGCGAGCATATAGTCATTTTGTCAAGTGGCTTTAATCAATCATGCTACTCTGGTGTTTTTAGAGTTTTCGACGAGCATTGGTTACTTTATTTTAGATAATGTTACATGTAGAAATTATTTGGTATTCCGAATGTGCAGTTTTAGTATGAATCTAATGAAAGATTTAGAAAGAGCTTGAAAATAGCATAGAACAACACAAGAGTTGGTATCATTCACTTTTAATAAACCCTTTTAAAGTTTCCAGCACGACACTCGGTATATAAATAAATTGAACGCAATTTCAACGTCCTGTTAAAATATTTCGACTATAATAAAATTGTCCAGTATCAATCAAAGTGATTTTACTCCATGATATATATATAACAACCTTAGTTGAACAACGCGCAACTTTTCATTGAAAACCTCCTTCATCCCCCCGTAGCATTGGACACAATGTACCCCGTGATTAGCTCGTCCGCATATATATCTCCCTCGAAATTCTCTAAATTCATATTTATGCAAAGGCGGGCGCCTCGTATCGGACACATATATATACGCGCAACGCCTCGTCAAACTATACATTATATACATCCGTTTCTGGTCGACTCAGGCGCGCGCGAAAGTTCCCTGACCTCTTGTCACGGTCAGGTTCGCTACGTTGTGCGCTTATTCCCGCTCTATACCTCGCACTCTCTGGCCACATAGCCGCGGCTATACATCGCCGATGCGGAATCGAGTCGTGTTATATATATGTAGGAGATGGACGCGCGCGCGGAGACCCTCGTCGATAAATTGCCGGCCACGCCTACCCAATTTGCCCCAAGACGAGAGAGGGAACTGCGAGTGAGAGTGAGATCGAGAACTGCACTCCTCTTCTCGGACCTTTGCCGTCTCCCTGTATACCGTATAGACTATACGCTTTCCCGTATACTTTCGTTCTCGAGTCTCGATCGGATTCTTTTTGCTTCTACCTTCTCTCTCTTTTCTTCGCGGCTAGAGTGCATCTTTGTCGGTTTTCGCACCGATACCTCGCGCGTCTCGAGATATATATATACGAAGGTGGAAATTGCGTCGATGCTCGGGAGATCTCGCGAGATGCATTTAGCTGGAGTGCTCTACATGCATGCAACTGAATCCGTTCCGATGAAATTCCTCCACTTGTTTTCAGATGGATTGAAATCACTGTATTAAGTTGGATTCGACCCTTGTTTTTCTTTTTCTTTCTCGTTTGCGAATACGCGCGCGTCGTTTGTTACTTTTTGTGATTGCTGAACGGGTTTGGTGTGCTGCTGCTGCGAGAGGCGATGCTGCTGGTACGATATCGAGGATTTGATTTACTGATTTTAAAATATGTTATTCGTCCCGACAGATTATAATTATTGGAAAGATAATATGGCATCTTTTCTTAATATGAGAGCATGTAGCATGATTTATATTATGATAAATTATTTATATCTAGCAATATTTTGTTAAAATACTAAGTTAATTTATAGCATCGGATCATGAAATGATAAATATTTTAAACAGTATGTTATAGATTTACTTTATTTAAATATTCTTCATATCAATGGCATTAAATGATAAAGAACAATCTCGAAGTTAAAGTATATAATTATTGTGTACTATAGAATTGCATGCAGCCAGAGAATTAAAAGAATCAATGCTAAGCCTCTATAATATTCAACATAAAATCACTTTATACGATAAAAGACTCGAAAAATTTTTCTTTTCAAAAGACGATAAAAGCTTTTAAGCTCCAGCTACTAAAATCCATGGGGATGAAATTCAGGATTGCAATAAAACCTACTTTTATATATACATATTTATGATCATGAATGTAACACGGTAATAATTTTTAGTGATGTCGGATCCTTTTCCGAAAGAAGTAGCTCAGGCTCTTTTATGCAAAGTCAATTTTACGTTGTCGACTTTAATATTGGAAAAGTTTGACGATCTTTAAAAAGTATTGCTGTAATATAGTTATCCGGGTTCATGAATATTTTGAAAGCTCGTTTAAGTACAGCCACGAACTATACGTTATGGACCAAAGGATTTTACTATTCTCTCGCTAATTCGTGTCATTCATCAAATATTCAAAAGTATATCGTTTTGACAATCGAGCTTCATTAATGCAAGTCCCGGATAATTACCGAATCGCTACAATAGTCAGAGATTCGAGTCCGCAAAGTCCGCTTGAAATTTCACTAATTCGGCGGTAAGATTATTTTGCATAGATAAACCAATCGATGCTGCTTTTCTCCCTTCTTAAGGTGACTTCGATGAATATTCATTGGCGATTTAATTTTCGACTGTCTCTGGCCCTGACTATATACCCGCGTAACGACTTCATTATGGATTATAAGAAACGAAAGCGCGGGGGTTCAGAAGTTGAAATAATATTTCTCTATTACGCAATGGCGGTGTATAGAAAAATTATCGATACGCGCGGCCAGCGCTACTATGCAAATCATTATGCAAATGGCCATTAACTCGTTTGTGATTAACTCCAAAGCGCAGACAGGGATTACAGTGGAACAGTATGGATGGAGAATGTAAAAAGGCATCGTGTGCGTATGAAATCGTTTATGGCTTGTTTCTCAAATTACAGACCTTCTCGAGATATCTCTGTCTAACCATACTTTTTAGGATTAACCATCGTGTATATCCGCGTAAACGCACGAGGCGCGCGTGTGGCAACTATGCCAGCGTATCGTCCGAATAATTGCAGTGGAGTTATACCGTTAATTTTAAATAAATATTGTTTTTCCCACACGTAAAACAAGTATCTAAACCGCGGCTCATTAAACCAATTACACAACGCTCATCCCAAAGCTCGCTCTCATTTTCTTTCTCTCCACTGCGTGCACTCGCTTATCTCTGTATACACGTATACACTGCGCTCTTCTGCTCTTTTTATCTCGGTGTATGGAGAGTCGAAGCAATAAAGAGCTCGTACGCACCTCCTTACTCTCTCTCTCTCTCTCTCTCTCTCGCTCTCTTGCGTGCAATTACACAAATGTTGGAGCAAATTATTCAAATGACGTAATACAATTACAATCGCCCGCGAGGCACCTTATATATATATATATAAAGTAAAGGAAGAGCGAGAGAAGTTGAGAAAAAGGAGGAAAAATGAAGGCGCGGGTATAACGGCCGATGCACTCGGCCGAGAGCTTCTTGCGTAAGGTCGAATATTATCCGGTGTGAGCGAGAGTGTGGCGGAGGGGGTATGGGGCAACGAGGGCATTACTCTTGCGCGGCTCCGATGATGAGAGCGCCACCGCCGTCGTGGTTGAAACTCGCGCGCCGGAGAATGGCCGCGGCCTAACTTGATTTCCGCGAAGGGACGCAGGACGACGAGCGCTTGACATTATTATGATGTACCGCCTTTTTATGCGCGATCTGCATGCAAATAAGGATGAGCTGTAAGACGCGCGCGAGTGTCGCGATATGTAAAGAGCTCTCTTGTTGCTCGTGTCATTCTTGCGTCCGAGGGATATATGTACCAGGGAGATGTAAGATGGAAGATGATGCTCTCTCTCTCTCTCTCTCTCTCTCTCTCTGGCCTTGTATATATACGAGGGAGATGCGCTCGATGGACGAGTTCCGGGTAATTAGAACGCAGATGTGGAAAGGAGTGCGATGTATACGTATACGCTATTGGAGTGATTAGCGTTACGGCGACGGGGAAAATTGTCGTTGCGATTGAGAAAAATTGTAAAACTACTTTTTTTTGCGGCTGTGTGCGAGTAAAGAAAATTGATTTAACTTGAAATAGTAATAAATGTGTAATTGACAATATATATTCGAGATTATGCGACACTCGTGTCTTTCTTACTTTCGTCTAATAATAAACTCCAAAGATGGATTTATATGCCAAGATCTAACAATAGATTCGATATGAAGTCTTATCACTGTGTTGTACTGAAGTAAGGACAATATGGCTATAATATATACGTACAGTAATGCAGGAATAGCTTTCTTCTTTATGGTAATTACGATATATCGTACAATGATGATGTAACTAACACAGATGGTTATAAATTTCACGAAGCATCAGCAAAACTACCGGGCGAAACATTAATTTCATTACGTTCCATATTAGCACAAACGAGGCTACAGAATCGCCATTAACAAACGTGACCGAATACAAAAGAAAATCGCTCGCAGAGAGAATAACGATCCCAGCGTAGCCCTAATCCCATTCCCATTTAAAGCGCGACGGCATTCACGCCTGCACCGGACCGATAGAATAATTTGACGAGGAGGGAGTCTCTCTCTGTCGAACAATGACTCCTCTCGTCCGATAGGCTGACGATCATGAGCGCGACGACCACATCGACAGCGGTCGCTCGTACCACCACCACCGATCTCGTCCAAGTCATTGTGAACGACGCCGCGCAAATTCGTCCCTGTACTACCACGCCTCGTGATTCGTATTGCACGCCGGTGCAGTTTTTACCTCTGTGGCAAGAGCTGCCCCTGAACGTTGTTCGACTCGCTGTGGTGGTTGCAGTGCCCTGCGGATAATTGCTGACCGATCGATCCTCTTTCCTATATATAGGGAATGAACGAATGATTTTAATTAAATGCAGATTTTGTATCTCTTCTTGCAATTGATGACGCTGTATATGAAACATTGTAATTTTATCATATTCGTGTAGCTATATATTATACTCGAAAATTCTGCGTCAGCCTTCTTATTCCCCTGTAACTATAATAACTTAAGTTTTCCGAGTAATTCTATGCGCAATCAAGTTTCTCAAACTATCTTTACAAATTATGCAGAAAACAATTGCTAAAGAGTTGCTCCACTCTTTCCTTCTACACCGAAGATATACGGAAAATTCTCATCCATTATATCTCGTCGTCCCTTGGGAAATTCTCGTCCTCCTAACTCTCTCATTCTCTCTCTTTCTCTTTCGCCTATATCATTTTCTTTCCTTCTACTTCCGCTACCAAATCTGCTGGACATTAAACTTGCATATTTTTCAGTATATATATATACGCAACGACTCGGGCGAGAATTATCCGCGTATAGAGGGCGAAATATACGGGATGAAGTGCGCGGCGCAAATCCACGTTTATACGAATAATGAGAGGAAAAGCGGGGACCGATGAATCCGAATATTTGATTAGGGAGCCGCCGCGCGTGCACCGTAGTATGCGCGCATTTATATGGTAAACGTACGCTGAGTTAACGATGACTCGGGGAATGCATTGATTGGGTAATGCTCCCGCTGGTATAACAGGACTGTGCGCGAGTATTGCGTCTGCGAGCTTGAGCCACTTGTGTACGTTTTTTGCACAGTTGGAACCTGAAAAGTTTGCATTATTCAAATTTCGAGGATAGACGAATGGTGACCGGTGCGTAAAGGTCTTTTTTATTATCGGTACAATACAATGGTATATCGTCGGAATGACGCATGTAGCGACGCGTGAACAACGTTTCGTTTGGATTCGATTGAGCTCGCAGTGGTGGAACGCTTTTTTTTCGTATACCGAATGGTACGGTGTTAAGAGTACAAATTTTACGGCTGTATTTTAATGTTTTATTTTTACGCAAACGAATATGATACAACTCTGATGATTGCGCATTTATATGTCTACTGTTGTGTATCGCATCCTATAGTAAAAAAAGCGTTAAAGAATCACCTGCGGGAGTCACCAACTGCTGACCCGTAAACAGGAAGTAATCCGACGAAAATCGTGGATATCTCTCCGAAACATTACTAATGATGTCAAATTTATTTCTCACGGAAATTCGCGTTCTTATACTGGATATATTCAATCGGCACGAGCCGTAAACGAACTTTTCAAATTAACCACCGAACATGTCTTTTTCCAGCTCAACAGTATATATTGATCGATCTGTATAAAATGGGATCGCTCGCTGAAAAGAGTCGCAATATCTTCGTTAAAGCTCAGTGAAACGGTGCGCTGTGCACAGACCGGACACACACACACGCGCGCGCGCTCGTGATGCTAAAGCTATATGCCACGACAGGGTGAAAAGACGACATATCAATTTATTATCCAATAACTTGGTAGACTCTCTCGCGCGTAACATAAATAATCGGCCCGTGCTCCCTATGAATAATCAATTTGGAGCGAGACAGCACGCAGCGGCGCGTTGATGAACACTCGCATTACGTAATTGAAACATAGCCAATAAATAGGATGTTAAATGATCGATTCTGCGCGCTCGACCAACGCAGTAGCAATGACCATGGAGGCATCCTAATGAGGAAGGAGTGATGTGCAGCGGGAGCTTATATTTTATGCGTTACTTATACGAGTATTTTTGCCCGTAGGAACAAGCGAGTCGAGGTAAAAGACACAGCGGCGGCGGCGGCGGCGGCGGCACTAAATCGATAATAAAGAAGGATACGAATTGCCATTGCGAATCCTTTGCTGTTTTACCGCGTCCTCTACGAGAGGCTGCAATCAGCGAGCCGTAATTGTCGTATGTAGTCGGCCGTCGCTGTTGCGCGTGCTGGGTGGCAAATGGCAGTGCGTGTACCAAGAGAGCCGTGCGAGCGATCTTATCCAAGATAACCGCCACCGATAAGCGTTCGAGTCTGCGCTCTGCGTGTGTTGCAGGATGTTTTGCGCGGGTTTCTTGGGAGCGATGTGCTCGCGGGAAGTGCTTGTATGTATTATGCTCTTGGGGACCATCGATTAAGATTCACATTTCGAGCACGAGATTTTGAAAAGCTTATATGTAAGTTTCGTCAATTTCATTCAATCGTATGAATAATTTGATTTTGCTATTAGAAACAAAATTTTAACTAGCTTACTTTTAATGGTGCTTGGTATTTACTGGTAGAAATAAAACTCTAACAATTTTGGTATTTTTGACAACGATCCACCTGAATGAAATTTTCATTAAAATCTCAAGAAAACGCGGCTTAACACCGTTTCGCACAGTTGTTTTCGCGAATTTGCCATTTAAAAGCAAAACATCGATATATGCTTTCCACGAGGTCGAGCCGCATAGCACTATCAGCCGGTGCGTGTATAAATCCCTTCAATAAACCCTTAAAAATCCCCTGGCAGAAGTCAAGAGACACACACATGTACACACACACACACACACACGGAGAGCTCGAGTGCAGGGCCAAACATTATCTCTCCGAATCCTTGGGTTCCAGCGATACCCCGGCCTGCGAGAGAAGAACTCGAGAAGTTGAAAAGGAAAAAAAAAAGAGAGAAACCCTCGCGCGCTCTGTCGAAAACGCCTAAATTCACTCTGACATAATACACCGAGCTCTCGAGTACGCGCGTACACACACACACGAACGCGTATACAGCCATCGCCTCCCCTGCACATACACACGTGATCCGTTAGTTAGCTGTGGATAACCACTGGAGAGACGAGTGTAGACGTATATATATATATAGAAGCTTTCCGAGTAGATGCGACCCTCGCGCGTATGGAGGGTAGGATTATTCTACGCGCGCAAGGTCGCGTAGTATCCCATCGCAGACCAACTATATAGTATAGGAGGGGAACTGATGCTGTACATGTACACGCATCTCTGGTGTTGGGGGTGTGTGCGTGTGGGGAGGGGATATATAGGACGACAGACTCCCTCGTGGCGCTCTATGTGGGGGAGGACGGCCTCTATATACGTGCTCGGATTATGCCTGCATAAATAGTTACGCGTCTCTCTGCTGCAGGAAGTCTCTACTCTCTGCAGAGAGATGAAGATGATTTTTCTTTGTGCCCGAGGACTCGTGTGTGTGTGTGTGTGTTTGTGTGTTTTTTCGTGGCTCTATATACCATCGTCACTTTAGAAAATGACTTGATTAAAATACAGTTTCGCTGGGTGTTCGCGTTCTAAATTCTTTATAGGGGAGAAAGGCACTCGCTCTATCTTTTGGGATGAAGTGTACAGTGCTTTGTAAAGATAAGCGAGTCTATGTATCTAGAAGAGGAATTTTGATCATTCTCTTTGTGCTTTATTTTCGGTTGGCGCATCATCGCTCATAAATGCAGATCGCATACCCGGAAAATTTCAATTGCTCGAATATTAATTGTTAATTTAGCTGCGCGAAATCGCTGATCTTTTATTACCGCGTTATATAACGAGTATATGCGCGCAAAGCTACACGGGAATATTTTCCACGCAATTTTCCGCCCGAATCGCAGCAGCGACTACACGAATAATTTACTTGGCTCTGCGTAGCCTCATGGGTGCGGGTATAATAGTGTCGTTGCTCCCGAGTTTGTCCTGCGCTACGAACGACACGTCGCGCGGCATCATCGACGTAGACGCACCAGTGACGCGCGATATATAACTGACGCACGAAGCCGTGTGCGTGTGTGTGTGTGTATGTGTGTGTATTGGGATGAAATGTGTTGCCTGTTCAGATAAGATTCCGTGGATGGTGGGGGTGAACGGAGAGAGAATACGATGGCAAGTCAATGGCAATAAAGATCGGAGTTGGATGTATAAACATATACATATAAAGGAGAGTGGGAGAGGTAGGCTATCGATTATGGACTTTTCGTACTTCCGAAAGTTATCGTCGCCAAGGAGAGAGCAAATGATAATAGCGCGGGAGTTGCGGGTCTTGATAAGCGCTCGGTGCTTTGACTTGTGCGGATACTTTGGAAGAAGTAGGGGTCGATATGGGGGAGAGGGACCTTATCGCTTTGAAGTGCCTCGGATACCGTTGTTAGAAAGCATACGGAACTGCAATTCGCGAAAATTTGTTTACTTATCGAGTCGCTACCGATGACGTCGTATAAGTAAAAGGAGAACCAGATTTGTCCCCGAAAAGAACACACGCAAAATTTATTTTAATAATTCTAGCTTACAACACATTTTTATTCCTAGGTTTTCGTTTATTTCATTTATACTTGAATTTTATACACTGTTTAGTTTATGTCATATAAAAAATCTTTGCTTTTTTGGTCCAAGTACGTTCCATTGAGGGTATGCAATTGCATATTTTTCCTATGAAATGACGAACCGTCCACTGAAAATTGAGATAAATTATTTAGCGATATCTAATAATCGATTCTATATACCAAGCTGCTAAAGAGTTGTAGCTTATATATACACGCAATCATTCGCAAATATCATTTACGAGTCAATATAGCACCACTCTCAACAAAGCCATCGTTGCTATTCCCTTTACATCATCGCGCGGCTAATTATAAATGCGCGCCTGACGCTCCGTAAATTAGGAAAATCCCGGCGCATCGTGGCGATCAATTCTCATCCGTCCCTAGTACTAATTAAAATGACGATGACGAAATAGCTGCCACGACCGATACGGCGAAAAGGGTGAAAAAAAGTGATAGTCGCGCGCGAGCCGTCATCGACGACAAAGCCGCAGACCTTTTTTTCTCTTTTTAATTGACACTGATGAAGCCATCCTTGTTAACGCGCATGTATAACGTATATATACCTATATATAACCACAGCGGCAGCAGCAGCAGCAGCCGGTACACACCACGAAATCGAATTATCGCCGCGTGAAATTGGGAAATCGATCGCAACGCATAGGTTGGCCTGCGTGCGGTCGACGACTGCAGCGGCTTAGCTGTCAACGAACGCTCGAGATCTGAGGTGCATCGGCAGATGCGCTTACATCGCGTTGGATTTCTGAATAAGACTGTGTTGGTGGTGAATTTGTGCAGAGACAGGCAGGATTGGTTCATTAGATATTTTTAACCGTGTGATGAATGATTGACAGTGTTTTTTTTTTCTTGTGAATAATGGTTATATTTATGAAAATAAGTGTGATAATTTTTTTTAACGTTCATATATTTGACATGTTTAAATATGTATTATAATTCATATTCGTCGTAAAAGAAATACAAGTAACATTACGGTTATAACCGCGCAAACATAATTTGTCTCGTAATTTTCTCATTAAAATCGACATATATAATTTATGGCAACAATAGGTATGATCTCGTGAATGTTTAACAGTATGAATTACACATGGAGAATGCGTTCAGACAATCATTTTTTCTTTTCTGATGTAATAATTCGCCATTCATCCGACTTTTCACAAATGTCCTCAGTACTCCCATAATTTTTACAAGAAAGTAAAATTTCTCCACATTCGTTCTCCCCAACGTCATTTCCCTTAAATTTATATAAGCTTTTTCTTTTCCTCCGCAATTCAAAGCCTTCAATTACCAGGTGCCAATGACCAGCGACTCCTGTATCATTATCCTCGCAAGCCTTTCACCTCAGCCGCGAGAATTGAATTTCCGACCGCGCATCCGGTCTTTTCCGTTTCATCGCAAAAAAAGACGAGAAAGACAAAAAAAAAAGGAAGAAAGAAGAAAAGACCTCGCGTGTTCGCGTATGTCGTTGTCGCGCACATAATGGAGGTTGTGTCGTATTACGAAAGTGCGCGCGAGAGAGAAAGAGAGCTTTCACCAACGCATTATACATGCGAGCATTCGCGGGCTTGTAAAAGTTGGTCGTCGCGCGGGATGAAAAGGTTGATGCGCCTCTCTCTCATCCCCCCGATATACACGGAGTGCGTGTAGACATGTGTGTGCAAAGGCTGGCGATAATGCGCGAGAGACTGATATAGGAGCTTGGCTTTGTGTCGGACTACGGCTGGGAATTAAATTTTACCGCGTTTACGGAGGGAGTATTATATGCGACGACGACGACAACGACGCGTTTTTATTATGCGCGGAGGATGGCGATGATGTGGTGCGCGACGCCTACACATTTTTTATGGGCAAAAGTTCGGCGTGTTTGGCGAATTTCAAACAGTTGTTGCGAAATAGTTTTACTAGACGAGGTAGGGTAGTCGTCGATGCTTTTTCGCCACGCTTCTTCCGGGGATTTTGTTCTACGTGGGGAGTTTGAATTGCGAGCGCTCGATTGCTGAGCGGCTTATAGAAAAATCAACGTATTTTTTATAACGATTTTGTATTCCAATAAATTGAGTTTTTTATATCCATCTTTCTAGTCACTCGTTACTTTGTGCATTCAAATTAAATTTAAATCACGGTTGGATTACGAGTTACTTATTTATTGATGTTCGTAACGACGTTTCGGCGTTTGTTTTATCGCCCTTTTCAAGTCTACATTAATTTTTAATACATATTGGTTATGTTATTCTAAATTTACATTTACAGAACATATGACAAATTTTTGTAATTCCAAAATTGAAAATGTTTTATGTATATTTGGATGAAGAGAATTTATTAATGAAAGCAGCAAAAATGTTGTTGGAAAATATTTATTTGTTTATTTATTATTTCTTTGATTAATGTTTACCTGTATTACACTTTTTATGACATTTTCCATAGGCAGAGTATAACGATAAGTAATAGCTCACACCTGCTTATAGTCGTAAGCTTTTTTATCGCCTTCTATTTATTATTCTGTCCTATATTGATCTTTAACCCTGCTCAATAGTAATTTTGTGAACTACTTACTTTTTATCATCGATTTTATGGTTTTCTAGTAAAATAATTCATAAGATTTTTCTCTCGACAGGTAAGGTGCTTGTTAAAACTTTTTTAATAAGAAGACAATTATTTATTTATTTATAAACTTCGTTTATGAATTATCCAACATCTGGTCAAGTTCCAAGTAAATATGTAAATGATTCATTCAAAAAATTGTGTTTAGAATGAACGAATTTTTTCGGAATAGGAATTTTTAAATGGGTCATTAAAATATTCACTTGAAACTTTGCCAGATGCTAGATAATCCTTAGGCAAAGTGCACGCTGGGAACGTTGGAGTTCATTGAATAAAGAAACTGGATGGATTGAGTAAACTATTTGAGTCTTGCATTTAATTGTTTTAATCATAAATATCAAAGAATATTTAGTTAACAATATCTTCAACGTCAGTCCAATGAGTGGACGTAAAAATCCAAAGAGATTTAAATCTGATAGAGTCAAATTACGTCGATAATGAGGGTATTTTATTGTTACATTATTTATCGTCGCTCTATTTATACTCCCAGTCGGCGCTAATCAGATACGGAGGTTTATCGTGAAAGATTTTTCTGATCAATTAATGTTTCTTGACCAGTTATTTTGTTACGAAAATTACAAAATATGATATATCGCTTTGATTATTTTTTCTACAAATTATTCAATACTTTTTCTAAGTATTTTTAGTATTATATGACTTAAATTACATAAAAGTCAAAGTGCGTAGAAAATCATTAGATAATTATATCCCATCTTTTGAATACTATATGCAAAAATTATTTGTATAATGTACCTTGTAATTAGATGTGTATTTGTACCAGTCGGATGAACTATTAAAAAGTACACATTTACATATAGAAATGATATTTTCTAAGTTCAATTGACTTATATGCATTATGGAGGCAAATCGCTTCACCGCAACCACCCGAAAAAGTAGTTCAGACGGCCACGGGACGACCTGAGCCCCTGCAAAAATAGGGTCGCTTATCACTTAAACATTGCTAAGCGTTACCAAAGCCACATATTTTCCTTACTCATTAGTTTAAGGCACGAGTTCTGCCTGCCAGCTCCGCTCTCTTATATCCGCAACTCGACTTTTCTTTCTGCGGCTTCGCAAAAGCCAGCCTCTCGCCACCTATCGAGCTAGGCGGCAAACACATTGCGTACGAAATTCGAATCGGACGGGACGCCGAAAGTAGTAGTGTGAGTCTGGATTGTCTGGCATCCCGCGAGAAGTGAGCCGATCGATACATATTAATTATTTTGTGTAGAGTTTTGTAAGCAAAGGCGTTTTAACATTTTGAAATCGTTAAATAAAAATGGACATTATTATAAACAAAATATTAAATCTGCATAATTTTAATGGTGAAACAACAACTAAATAGTTTCTCTAATATAACGGTATTTGATATAGGTAATTGTTTTTTAAAAATAAAAAGTGGACGTCGACACGCTTGATAAAACTAAAGTTCCGAATAAAAAATTCCGAAATCAGGTGGTGAGAATATAAAGATATTCCTATGGCAGAAAAGCCTGTTAAGCGTCGCAGCGAAAAGGCGGAGAAAGAGAGAAGGCGTTTCCGAAAAAGGACATAAAGTCTGGGAAGAGAAGCCGAAGCCAGTGGCGAGGAAAGTGCAGTGGCGGCCCATGTAATTGCATAAGCGTCCCCGCGGAGTAATGCAGTCGTATTAACTCCGCTAGATTCGACGAGGGAGGAGGAGAGTGAGAAAGAGAGAGAACCCGAGCGATCCGTCGTACGTGCAAAATTAAAAGATCCTTGTCCTCCCCCTTGCGTGTGCAGCTTCCCTTTCTTCTTTCCCGGCCTGGTATATATGTGCTCCTGTCTGTGCTTTCACTTTTATCCGCCTTTGTTCTTCTCCCTTTCTATCATTCCTTGCCTGTTTCGGATTTTCTCTTTTTTTTCTGGTCGTTACTTTTTTGACTATGTGTACTTTTTTTTGTCTAAGAACTAAAATAATTCGTGAATCTATGGTGATATCTTTGTTTCGTTTGTGGTAAATATATTTGTCACTATACAAGTAGATAGTACCACGTTGAACTAGACACAATTTAGAAAAAAAACTGTGTAAGCTATAATGAAAGACAAACAAAAATAAAATCGAATTAAATATATATTTTACATTTATGGAAATTGTAAAAGCAAATGTTATAACGATTTATATTTCGTTGAGGTTTTTCATTGATAAGTATTGTACATGATAATACATCACTGAAAGCTTTTGATCTCCCGAAATTCAATTTTAACATTATTGTTCCATTGGGAAAATTTTATTTAAAATTTGCATATATTTTTGGATGAAATTCCGATACTCAAATTACATATTACGAGTATTGTGAAAATTTAGAAGAAAAAAATATTATTATTTATGTACAGATTTTGTATTACACTTTATGTATAGCAATTATATTTTTAAAATATTTAGCAAATACACTTTTAATAATTAAATTTTTATCATTAATTATTATTTTTACTAGGTGGCGAGAGACTAAAATAAAAAGACAAGTAGCTAATTCCATAGGTTTGAATATTTACTTCATATTTACTGTTAGAAATTTATGAACATGAAAAAGTTTCTTTGAAATACATTTATTATTTAAAGCATCGATTTAATCTAGTTATTGATTTTTTCTTTGTCCAACTTTGTCATTCTCGTTTATAGCACGATGTGAACAAATCGGCCGGCGAATTTTTTTTCCAGCAGCAAAAACTGGAAGATAACTTGCGATGGAATAAAAAAAACTCATAAATAACGAACTGACAGAACGAGATGATGACGACGAGCGTGGAAATTTAGGAGATTTTCCGTTTTACCGTTTTTTATTCATTCGGCTTGTTATAAAGGAAGATTATTCAATTTTGCTTTTCATGTTCATATCTGTCGATGATCAATGATTAAATTAAAAAAAAATTGATATTCTGCATGTCGAAGTGTTTTTGTTTCTAAAAACTCCACGTACTTTTTAGATAATGGATATTGCAAATTGATACATAGTGCGAAAACTCATTTTATGGATTCACGTATATAGTTTCGTTTATGTTATCTTATCTGCATGAATCGATCATTCGATTCCATTTCCCAATCAATCTTTTAAACAAAAAATAAAATGTTAAAAAGCTTTAAAAAAATATAAATAAATAAAACTCAATTGGTATAGAACTTTTCAAATAACAATTATTTATCAACAGAATTTATCAAAAAATCCCAGATAAAAAGCGGGTACAAAAAACGCTTTTATTCAAACATCGATAGATCTTCAAGTCCCTCGCAAGCTGACCCTGACGCAAGACACTCACTACTCCATCCATTACCCGATCCCTCCTCGCAACATATCCTCGTACCCAAGCAAACTTATCCAACGCTCCAGCATCACACACATCGGGTACAAAATAAACTCGTGAGCTACAGCGCAGCAAAAAAAAAAGAGAAAAATAATATTGGTCACGGACAGTCGTCGCCATGCCGGTGAAAATATGAAAATGCACGCTGAGTAGTAGGGGTGAAGTTTGCCTCGCTACCCCGCTCGCCCTCCCCTAAAGCCATCCCTACATATAGAGGGCGGCGGCGTGCGCGAGCGAGGGAGAGGAGGTGATACGGCTGAAAAGACTCGAGGGTGTCTGCTGCTGCTGCTGGTTTCCCGCGTTCGGTCCAGGCGGCGTGGTGCGCTTCTCTCGCTCTGTGCGTGTGTATATACAGGGGGCAACCCTGCGATATCGATTGCCGGCGTGCAGGAGAGAGAAAGCGCGCGCGGCCCTAAACGCTGCTGCTGCTGCTGCTACTGCTAGTGCGAGCGTTCCCCCGATCTCCCATAGACGGATAGACCGAGAAAGGAAGGCTTTGTGTCGCTGTTTCTCTCGCTCTCTTGTTCAGCTTCCTTCCTTCGATCGATAGTGTACTTCGTCATATTTTCCTGCGTTTTGTTTATGCGAACGTTTTCTTCGACGACTGACTAGAGTATATTACGGGGACTGGAGGCTGTGGATGAGAGGGTGTGGAACTGTACGATTTGGAATGACGATGAACAATGTTGCAGATTTTTATATAGTTGAGAAAATGGAATGTTTGATCAAAAAACGTTTCGGTGCGTTTGGGATGGACGAAGGGAATATACGGAGGGTTATTCTCGACTGTTTTCAAATTGAATCGAGGAAGTAGACACGGCACAGTGTAGACTCGTTAAAAAAGGTTTCTCTTCAAAGTAGCGATGATAGCTGTATAAAAGCGACTGCACGGAGACGATCTTTTATTTTAAAATATGAGGATACATATTCTTTGACTTATTTGCATTATTAAAAACCGAAGGACTTCCATTAAATGTCCTTGACATAGTATTTATTTGCTACAGAAAAGAAGATAATATTCTTTCTCTACATTTATATGTACAGAAATAATAGAAAAACACTGTACTGTGATTGAAAACATTACGAAAGGAAAAAAATCAGTGGCAATATAATTTTTTTTTAACAATTAAACTCTTTAACGTTTGATACAACATAATTTGAAAAAGTTTTTTTTAACTATATACCAAGAAAGGAAGGCTTATATATACCAAATTACCTTATTATAATACCTATACTGAACTAATTAATTACCATTAATTTATTATGGTAATACTTACGTAAATTGAGTGCCGTTCTTTTTTTACATCGTTATCTCTATAAAGACCACGGCTACGATGATTCTAAGGCGTAACTCTATAATTATTGTCGTCATCCTCTATGTATCTTCTCTTAACCAAAACAAGAAAGCCGCAAAGTCGTAGGAGTTAGTCGGCGGTTTTGTAACAAGCCATGACGTACCGAGTACTTATTTGTCTTACGTACTGAGTAAACTGTCGCTCCGCGCAATCTTCCATAGTCAGTTCATACTTTTGATAACTTATAATTGTGCTTCGTAACAAAATTTTGCTTAGACGTTTATTCGGCCGATTGTTTCATGTTATTGACAAACAATTATAGCTGTTCAATTATTTTGATTTTGATATTTGTGTTAGTAAGCGTAGATTGAAATATGGATAACTGCTGAATCAATACAAGTTTTACTTTTCACCAACTTATCCGTTGAATAAGTAGTTCAGATATTTTCTTATTAGTATTACACACATATCTATTTTTACATGCACATGGTCTCGAATTTTTCTTATACTATATCCGGTATTTCAAGTACTAGATTTTATGTAAGACCTCATAACGCGAAAATATGTTTATCAAAGGTATGCCAATATTTTCATTGCTGAAAAATAATAAAGCAAATCATTTTAATACAGAATCAAATTGAATAATATGCGCGAAGCACTTTCGATATGACATAAACTATTAAATTCTTTCGCTAATATTTCGCTTTGGAGCAACTAATTTATAAAAAAAAAAAAGCTTACGAATTCCACAACGAACGAGTTTTCATACAAATATTATCAGATATAAAATAAAAATGTACCCTTTCCGAACTAAAAACATTTCTCTCACACCGAACTGACTCCCTAAACCAACAAACGCCAAGTAAAACTCGCGCACAGCGTAGCTCGCGATTAGAGGCTACCAACCACATACAGATGTAATATCAGGAGCTCATCCTGCGAGGCGCCTACACGAGATCCAGCTAATTAACTCCCTCGCGGATCTTCTGACGCTCCTCGTAAGATGCTGGCATGTATAGTAATAGCGCTTGTGCGCGCGCGTCTGGGCCCTTCTTCGCAATTACATTAGCGGATGCATTAGGACACCCGATACTTAAATACTCGGCTATCGGCCCGTATTTGGTTTCCTTTCGACTTGCATGTGTATGTGCGAGTGGAGTTAACGAGTCTTCATCGAACGGCTCCCGAGGACTTTCCAACTGATAATTTAACACGTCCCGACTGTCGCGACAAAGTTGTTGTAAAGCTTGGTAAGTTTCGTGTATTGAATTGCTCAGAGTTATTAGTTGATTGAAAGGTTTCGATATATTCGACATGTGTTTTTTTTTCTTCATAAAACAAAGAATTATTTATGTTTATTTAAAATTGCAAAGTTTTATGTATTGAGTACTAGAATGTAATAGAACGTAATAAAAAGTAGTAATAGAACGTTAATTTGAAGTTTTAAAATGCCTTATGCAAAGGCGTGTGTGAATTAAACTTTGAGGTATATACGTTGAAATGGATAATTTAGCTTATGCAGTTTCGCAGAGTAAAACAATACCCAGGAACAATGCGCTTCAGTCGCGTGTAAATTCAAGGCATTGCACTGATTCCTTATACAGAATTTATTGCGAGAGAGTACCTGGAGCTTTAATCTGGGATTAGGGAGATGGCGAAAGTTAATATATTCGATGAGATTGGAGGGATCCATCATCGCAGGCTAGGGAGGGAAATCCGTTTATTAAAATGAAGAAGCTAATCGTGCCGCTGCATCAATGCTTTCCTTGTGACTTTATAATGAAAAATTTTGGACGGCCTCTGTTATGTATCGGAATTAATCTTCCCTATAATGGGATTTGATTAATTCGTTTCATCTGCATTTCGTTAAAATTTATACTGTATAAATCAGAATTAAATCAAAGCAATAACGATTCTGATTCCGAGTGCAAGTATGACATTAATGTCTCTTTAGAAATATAGCGCGTGTAATTAAAATAAAACAATTACCGCTTCAAGATTAAAAATATAGATACCTTAGACTCTGCTATAGCTCAATAGTGCAAAGCAGTAACTTTTATACGTTATACTTTAACGAAGTAATTGAACATTGAAAGAAGTCTAATACGTATTATACGCCGCTCGAAGGTACACTCCAAAAGTTACAGAGCACATTCTCAACAATATATACGAACAGCTACTTCCGAAAATACTTGTATCGCACTTAAAGCACGGCTCCAGCGTCCAGAGTGAAAAAAAAAAACAACGACTGCCAAACTTTTTTTTTGTTCACCAGCCTCCTCTTGCGCAAATCCGTTCGGCGATCGCTATATAAACTGCGGCAAGTCGCATAAAACCTTAATCTCTCTGGCTGCTGCAGGAGCTACTAGGTACACCGGATACATACAGCCTCTGGCGAACTTTTCTCGATTCCTCCCGCCTCTCTCGCTTCGTTCTCATTGTGAAAAGCGGCGTTTACTACCGGGGCATGCAGCAAAGTTATTTCGACGCATCTCGCGCGCAGAGGCTCAATTAAAGCTCCTCTATATAGTGCACCGACTGCGCGCCAGCCGAATGTTTTCGGTCCAAGTTTCTCTGCGAACCAGAGAAAGAGAGAGAGAGAGAGAGAGTGGGAATCGTTTCAGGCGCTTGTATTTGTGCAACCAATATTTATAATATAATTGTCTTGCTGGGTGTTATAGGCGTAGAGGAGCTGGCGAGGCTCAGGTGCGGTACGGTGTAGGAAGCTTTTTGCAGGAGTGCAATATGTGCGAACGTACAGGCCTGTATTCGACGGTTTCACTTGGCTTAGGTTGTAATGCTAGTTTCGATGGGTCGCGTAGCGCGAATCTGACAGTCCGATCCGTAAAGTATCGAGTGTATATGCGATGGGAGACTTGGAGCTTGCACCGTAACAGAATATAAGAAAAAATTAATTTTCTTTCCTTTTCCGTATACTGCAGGGATAGTTTCAAAGTTTATTCTTATTGATATTGTATATAGATACTTATATTTAATGAAAAAGGAGATATAAAGATTGATTTTTTAAAAAAGTGTTTTCCATTTAAATATATTAAAGATACAACTCTTGTAGGAGACTTCGGTATAGATAAACACTTTATTACAGTCATTAAATGTAGTTTTATAAGGTTTTATGCAGTTCTTGCAAAACATTCAACGAATGAAATAATCATCCGTTATCAATCTTTCCTGTAAATAAACCTTTCAGCTTATCATAGCACCATAAATTCCTCTACACGTTTACGGCGAAAGCATGTAATAAAAAAAAAAACGGCGGCCGCAAAACCATAACATCTCGCATAGAAAAATTATAACGTCCGCCTTAAAGAACGGAGTAGGTACATTACGCGAGCGTATCTCGGGGCACACATCTCGACTCTTTCTCCCTGTCCAAAGCTTGTATACCTGGCACACTGCGGCGCACATGAAATTCCCCGCGAATGTCCCTTTTTCCACGAGTAGATCGCAGCAGCGACTGCGTTGTCGTCCCCTCTACTCCATATCTTTGGCGCGCCCACGTGTCACTTAGGGCATGAGTCGCGCTCGGGCAATAACTTTTCTCTCCCTTCCAGCGCACCTTCATAAAACACAAAATTACGTTCGTATTATTCTCGCGGGCGCCCTTACGGCTCTCTCTCTCTCTCTCTCTCTCTCTGTGTACAGGTATGCGGAGGAGGAGGAGAAGAGAGAGGAAAAGCCGAGAGCTCGCGCGGGAGTGTCGCTGCACACGGTTTTCGCTTTGCATACAAAACAGGCCCGCGTTACTCATCCCGACGAATTATTAAGACTCATTCATGTGCATGCCAACTAGCCAGACTTTCTCTGTCTCGCTTCTCTCGCGCTATGGCTTTCTCGATTTTACCCTTTATACACGACTCCAGCGTTTGCTTGCTCTCTCTGTCTCTCTCTTTCTCTCGCTCGCCGCGACTAAATCTCCCTTTTGTGTTTTCATCTTTCTTTGATTTAAGTATGATCTAAAGTAGTATTCGTGCGACGCTCAAGTTGGAAGCCAACTTCCACCGTGATTGTTGTCATGCGCAGACGATTCCCCCTCTTTTGTTGTGTACCTTGTGTCCCTCGTGATTCTACGGAGAAAATGATAGTGGCTGCACCATTGATGAAATAAAAGTAACAAGCATATATAGAAGTGAATCTTCTGTTGTTTGAAACTAAACTGTCTTTTTGTTACGCAATCTTTTATCTGTTATCCTTCTTTTGGAGATCTAACTGAAAGTATGAATAAAATGTGAAATTTGAAGAGAATAATAAAATTTATTACTCGTGGAAAGCAACGTTGCATTCGTCTCTGAAATGTGATTTATTTTCTTGTTTTTGCCTGTAAGAAAAGCAAGGTAAGCCTCGTCGTATATTTAAATAATGCCGTAATTGATAGTAAGTAATAGATATATGTGTATATATGAAAGCCAAGCCAATCGGTTTTCACACTCTGCTCACCAAGGCAACTTTCAATTTACTTACCTCCTAATTCAGGTTTATCTTGTGTAAGATGCATGCCTTTGCAAATTAGTTAACGCGCTGGGTACACGGACTTGGCTGTTACTTTCGTCTCGGAGAGGTGCAGCGATACTTCGCGCGGAAGTCGACTCGTCGTGTATTTCTCTCTCTTACACACACATACACACACACACACAGCGGCAACTTCTTAAGGAAAAGTTAGCGCAAGGAGCTGCGCGGAGAGAAATTCGCTTTGCCTTTGTCAAACGTCCAACTTTGACAGGACAAGGCAGAGCGCGAGAGGCTTGTCATTCGCCCCCTCTCTTTCTCTCTCTCTCTCTCGAATCGAGTCTCCACACCGGGTATATAGGAAATAGCCAGTGTTGAAATTTTTATGGAGTCGAAGCTCGATACTAACTCGTCCTGTGCGAGCTAGCCGTATATTTCAAGACTTTTCTGGGATTCGCAGGATTTTCTTTTATTTACTTTGTTTCTTGCTGCAAGATAGGCTTAGCAAGCGGATGACGATAGAGATCTCCTTGGCTATGTACTTACAATTAGATTCTTGGTGGACGATAAGAATGGAATGGGATAAACAGTTGAAGAGGTCTTTATATTATCTGACTTTATTATTGTGAGCGCATGTAATTCCATTAATTAGTGAGCGACAGAGCGAATGCTTATGTACTGTTCGCGAAGTACGTTGATATTTTTTTTCTCAAAAATGAAAACTATCGCATCTTCCTTTTATAATGACAGAGATTCGTCAAATAATAAATTTATTCGTAATCTCGTACTATTAAACAATCATACAGTTAATGTATTACGTGTGGGCCGTGAAAACCGCCCCGAGTCCAGGAGCCGAAAACACTCGCATGAAGCTTAATCTTACGAAAACGAAATGCAGCGATATGCAGCGTTCGTAAAAAACCGTAAAGGATCGCGCGGCAGACGAAGAAGGCAAGTGCGCGTGCCAAGTGCAAAGAGGTATACTTTATAATGTCTGCCCATAAATCGGCGCCGTTTCACATGTGCAGTGCGCAGTCGCTCGCCTTATATACACATTCAACGAAGGAGGGGACACCAACAAAGAGAGAGAGAGAGAGAGAGAGAGATTCCAGTTGACTCGTAGAGCCGCGCGCGCATCGTTAGCGCGTGTAATCAGGCTCATATATAGGCTGCCGCATCGTATAATCAAGTGGCCGCGCGCTCTGATATTCGCTTCGTCCCTTCGAGGTACGTCGTATAGGCGTGCCTTCAGCTCTATACAGCGACGATTTAGAGCTTCGGAGATGCTCTCGCCTATATCCGATGTTCCGATAGGTCTCTCTGCGGCTTCGTGTAAGTCGATACGGCTGTCAGAGCAGGTGCATTTTCGAGAATTGACAATTGAACTGCTGTATCGGGAGCGCGTTGCAGGGGATCGAAGCTGAATATTAAAGTAGGATGCGTTGGATATGTATTTAGGGACGGTATTAGCTGGTAACAGTAATTTGGAATTTAAAAAATTACAAAAGTTTTTAGTATAACCGAAAAAAATCTGGTTACAGGAAATTGGCATTATGATTGTTTTCTTGATATGAAATAGGTCGAGTCTTATCAGGTATGGCGAATAAATGATCCATACAATTAGTGTATGATATATAGACGTTTTTTGTAATATGATTCGTCCGTAATTCACGTATGGCTCACAGATACCATGCTCGCAATTGTACAATATAATTCTATATTCTTTTATATGTTGTTGTTTTTACATTTCACATGAACCAAAACTGTGTAGGGTTTAATTTCTGCAAACATTCTATACGCTATTATACATACATAATTGAGAATTTCTGCTCTAAATATCAATTGGAATTGCATATTTTTAACGTTTACTTATAAGCATTGCACTATTGCTCGCAATATCGTTTGGCAGATGCCCCAAGCGTTGGTCTATATATGAATTTCTTTATGTCTATGACGTTTCCAAACTACAACAACAAAGTAGTAAATAACGAAAATTGATTCTATATCATAGTTTGTACCCCAATTCCTGTCACTTTTATACAATTATACAGATTTGTCTTAAATCTTTAATAAATAATTTGGTTTTGTTTCTGTTTTAGGTGAGTTTCAATCAATATTTCTGGCTCGACTGATAAAAAGTTCCGAAAAGGTATGGTCTCCGCACAATATCCAATGTTAATTAAAAAAGCTATATCTTACAAAAATAGGTAACCTAAAATCCGCCATAGCGAATAAGGACAGCTAATTAAATTATGCATTTTATTCCGTTAAAAGAGCGAGCCGATAGCTCAGTACGAAAGCTAACTAGAAATAGCTCCACTCGTTTTGCCTCGCGAAGTTTCTAAGGGAGCATTAAGATAGGG
>UELU01147438.1:80407-122475 GCA_900490025.1 Megastigmus dorsalis
TATAATTTTGTTAAAATAATGGCATGTTTGTTAAGTTAACAATGCTGTTGTTGATACAATTGAATTTTTTTCTCTGTGTAGTATCCTCAATAAAAAAGTGTTCTTAATATAACAAGATTTTGCTTACACACTTAAATAATATATATGTACTGCAAATACCAAAGTAAAATTTATTCTATTTATTATTGACAGCCATGATTACTGTTATTATTTTGTTTTTAATATTGATATATATCAAAAGATACGATGTAAGTATAAATATTAATACTTGACAGGTTATTAGTTCGTACACATGAATTTTGTTTTGGTATTTAAAGAAAGTGAAATTCCGAAACCTGTTTTCATTCATAAATGCATTAAAAATGTACATAGCTTATATTCAAGAATTTATAAATTAGTTTCTTTACAAGAGAAACGATTAAAATCACCTTGTTCACTGCTTGCCTTTAATTGCATATTTACAAATTTATATTCTTGCATAAGGTATTATTTTCGTGTTTGAATAAAATACGTCTAAAGGTTAATGATGGTCTCGTCAACAGTAATTATTTCACATTTTTTCACTCCTAAATTTACCTTCATTGTATCATCAATTCAACATTTTATTATTTATTATGCAGCAATCTCAAAACAAATTTTCGATCATCAAAATTTTCTGCAGGTATATATGTAGTATATCATTTTGTTACGTCGATTCAAGTTGCATAAAGTGTATTGTAAACGCTCGAAAGCGCGATATCTTGGTAAGGCGATCGAAGAGGACTTGTAAGTATCTAATACGTGAGTCTTGGGCTCGCCTCGAAGGATTTGCCAGAGAGAGAGAGAGAGAGAGAGAGAGAAAAAGAGGAGAGGGACGATCGTTGCGCGCACTCAGACGGCGCAACTCGACAATAGGGTCAATCGCCTGCGCATTATCGAGCCCGAGAGCGCACAGGAAACCCGTCGTAACGAAAGGAAATGGCAGCTTTTACTTAGGAAAAATTCTATGGCGCTGCACAGAGCCGCTCGCATCGATCGTGATTGCAGCTTATCTCGCGGTTACTCAATACACAGTCGAGAAAGAGAGAGAGAGAGAGAGAGAGAGAGAGAGAGAGAGAGAAAGAGAGAGAGAGAGTGTATGGCGTGCCTATGCACTGTTGGATGCATCCGCGGTTATTGACGCTAATCAGCTCTCGCTTTTTATGTCTTTCGATTGCTGGAATCATGCGAAGTCGTTGATGCTTTGTTTGCGTTAGCTGTAAGCAAAATGGGGATCGTTAAATTATGTGGCTATTTTTGCTATAAAAGAATTTTTGAATTCAATGTTAATTAGGATTTGTGGAAAGTTGTTTTACTTGTCGTCAATAACTTTAACTTTAAGCAGTTAAATTTGTGACATTGGGTTAATGTTATTACTGATATCGAATCAAATCCTAACTATATGCACTTACTTTGTATAAGACACTTGTCGATAACTGCAATTTATATCTTCCTTTAAGCAAAGATCATTTGGTGCACTTTAAATGTATACTTCGAACAATTAAGATAAGTAAATTGTTTTTAAGTCGATAATGGTACATAATTTAATTGATAAAGCGCATTATTATTCGTAGAAATTTCTTATCACTCGCTCGGCGATTACAGATTGTATATTATACGATTATAATAGCATCAAATTTCTATTATCAATGGAACAACCACTTCGCAGGATATCTCAAGAATCCCGCTAAGCGCAGTACCTTTTCTCGATTTCTCGATTTCATTAAAATAATTTTAATTGCGCTATTCTTTCTGTACTTTTTTTCCACTCTCTCCACCTGAGCCCAGCTTATAAATTCATTTTGCAATTAGGCGGAAGCGTTGCAACAACAAAAAAAGGGTTAAATAATTTTTAATCGCAGCAATCCCCGACGCTCGAAACTTAATGAATCATTCGCGCAATTAGTAGTGCACGGTCCTCGACTCGAAAATGTGCCCTCCACCCGTTACTTTCTCTCTCTCTCTCTCACTCCCTCAGGAGCTTCGTTCCCCGATGTAATTATCACGCGCACCAATTACGTAGCGCTGTTATTGCGTTATTTTACTTTCGCGACAATTGGCACGACGAACGATCTTCGTTTATTATATTTATGTAGGACTGTTTTTTTTTCTTTCTCGCGTTAATATTATTTTACATTGCGCGTATCGAATCGCGTTTCAGGTATTTGTGAAATGTTTATAAATTTAAGACTAGTTTCAATGTTTCGTCTAATTCAGTTTGAAGCTTTCGTTTTTGTCAATCCGCCAAGACTGTGGCCATTTATTTGGTGTAAATTGTTGCACAAGTAAGTTATTTTAATTTTTCATTAACGTGAATAAGTATATAACGCATTGAATTGTAAAAGTATTAATAATTAATGTGTAACTATCTTATAGATTGTCGCAGAAAACCTCTTTACTGGCAGTGATTTAGAATTCATGACCTTAACGCTATAATATATATAAATTACAACGATCGTTCCTCCTGCCACATTAAAAGCATACCTATAGTGGTGAAATGGTCGCATCGTTAAAGCTGATCCTCGCAAAAGATGCTACATTATTGTACTGTTGAAAACCGACCGAGTAATCAATTTCACAAGCGTATAAACATAAACTCTAAAAGTGCAAACAACAAGATTAAAAAAAAGAAAAAAATTACCTTCAATCGTTTCGCCCGAAGTAACGAAGCTACCAAAGAATGTGCGACAACAAATCCAAGAAGTAACTCGACCCTCGCGACACCGCAACAACTGCATTACACGTGCATAAATATGTAGAGCATTGCAATTGATCCGCAGGGCTGGTATAGATGGCATATACAAGCGATCCAGCCGAGAAGTCAGAACGGAATTGCGCAACATCATCCTTGCATTCCTGGCGTTTTTATTCTGCGAGGCTCAGCGCGGCTGAAGCAGCTGGACACGCTGAGCCAGAGGAGGAAGAGAGAGAAGGATTCGATTCCCACGCCTCGGTCAGTTTACGTGCTCGCGACGCCGCGGCAGATAAGGCAGCAAGAGAGAATGAAGGAGATAGAGAGAGAGAGGAAGAAGAGAGGCTCAATGAGTTCTCTCTGCAGTGCGCGTATATATATACTTGCGAACCGAGTGCCTCGGATGTGTTCGACACGACCGACCACGACGACACGCCCGCGTACTCACTTCTTCTCTGTCTCTCTGTGACTTTGCTAAACTGCAGTACAGTATGGGGTATACTAATGGGTCGCATGAGTTTCTTTAGAGGAAATGGTGATCTGGAACCGTTGCACCTTTTTAAGGGATGAGGCGCGGTAAGTTGAAACGTGTTGACAATTTGGTGAATATTGAATACGGTGACTGATGTCAGTGAAAATCTACTGCGATCGATAAAAAAAAAACTGATAGCTGTACTATTTTATTTCCTAGCAACCACACTAGAATTTTTCCCCTATTAACATAACAACACGTATGCACGAATACTGCGGCGTTTACATGTAGACTATCAAAAGTTCTAGTGGACTGTTTGTAAAAAAAAAACAAAAGCTCTAAAAACAGCATTACGCACAACAAGTGTACCTTTTCATCGATGTTTATGGAGGATGGATTTCCTCTTTTTTGTTGTGAACGCAAATCAAGCGGTTTTACATACCCTGCACACAAGCAGGTACGCGCAGACACCAATGTGTAATAATTTATCAAGCGTGACGGTCACGGATTTTTGGACACACGTATAGGTATCTGTTTTCCTCGTATATTCATTATCATGTGCAACCAGGATTTCCTAATCAAGCATTTTCACTGCTTTTCATGATAATCTATTGTTGTGCAACCTGTTTAGCCATAGATGGAAGTAAAAAAAATTAAATCAAGCTAAATATATGCCATTTCGATCGTCAATGAAAATAAAACAAATATACTAGCTCGTCAAACCATTGATGGCTTTGATTATTAAAAAAAATATTTTTAAAGCGTAGGTAGCAACCTTGGTATAGAAATGAAACTGTTTAAAATAGCCACAAAACACTTAGTTATAATAGCTATGACAAATGGCTAGTTCTTTTCTTGCGATGTAACGCTTTTTCGGATAATATTCGAAAATTTATAATAGTTTAAAAATATGTACGAAATATATAGTCTTTTACAGAGTAAGTTTTGGCTATTATAAATACGTATCTTTTTTGCGTATTTTTTCACCATTATAAATAGAATAAAAAAACTAGAGTCGGTCAATCTAACCTACAAAGATTTACATTGCATTTATCGCCTCACTAGATCTTAAAGAGCAAATAATTATACTGAAACTACCAATTTATAAGCTTCGGATGTATAAGCATTCACTTTTTCTTTTCTTTGGACACTGTAAGTACATATATGTATTATTGCACGATAAACTGAGCATCTGATTCTGTCTCTCTCACTCTCTACTGTTACTGGCTAAAAAATAGATTCAAATTCAATGAAGCTACACATTGTTTTTATCCAGATAACCAGAATATCCATGTTTATGACCGTATAATGTTTGAATGTTGTAAGAAAAAGCGTTTCATCGCAAGGAAAAAATAGACTAGTTTTTGCCTATTTCGAATCAAACTGACTAGTTTCTAGGTTGAAAATATGTTTGATTTCCACCAAGTAATTATTCTATGAATAAAAATTTTACTTAGAAGTGGTTGAAGATCAATTTTACTTGTATGCTTGATTTAGAGTGGCCAAAATTGAATTGAATTTACTTATTGTTACACCAATTACAATCGTCGAAATTGTTATCTCGATAATGAATTATGTAGGAAAAATTCGAAAATTTTGCGAAAGATGTTAAATTTTTTCAAATATCTCATCTGAAACACTAAAAAAATTGCATTATTCAATCTTAAATCGTCAAGTTTAAAAAAAAAACAATCTTAGTAGATTCATTGTCTTATTTCCCACGAAATGTGGTAAACTTTAAATTTTTACGATTCACATTATTTCCGTAACAGTGAATTTCAACTCGTCATAATAAAGAATTACTATCAACCATTCATTCTACTGCAACGTATCCCTGGTAGAAATGTTAAGGAATTTTTGGCCAGTTTTTAGCCAGAATTTTAAATATATTGAATTTTCATTATTACGAGTAACTTTGGTTCTGCAAGGGTCTGCATAAAAACTACACTGCACTATATAATTGAAAGCTAGGTCAAAATTAAATACTATAATTAGCGGTACAGAAAATTTGAATGCATATAATGTTTCCCTATCAGCCACAAAACGTTACCATTCGATTAGCACCTCGACTAGTCAAAATTGTCAATTTTCTGCCAGGGATATTACCTTCGAGAACGTGTAAGAGTTCTCTCGCAACATTTTTCTCACAGCACTGGCCGCGTCTCTCAGGAAGCTGCACGTCAACCCCGCTATAATATTGCGATATCCGTGCAACGAGCCGATGTGTCTCAGACATCTCGTATGACTTCCTTGGCGTGTTATTGTGACATGTGTGCAGGTCGCGTATCGCCGCGCGGCATCGCCACTGTTTTCTTATCCAGCGAGAAAGCGCCTCCATACAGACGCGGATTTATAAACGTCGCTCTTGTAGCGGGGAATTCACCATTTTTTTTTGCGTTACCAGAGGGGACAATGTGAAATGCAGCTCTGGCGGCGCGACGTTGCGAAATCCCCTGGAGCTTATTATCATTTGAATTTGATGTTAATCTTTTAATAAGGCGCTCGTTGGACTTTCCTTTTTTTGTGATTTAGTGGCTGGTGTGTGTCTGTTGTGCAAGCTAAGGCTGCTGGAGATGGTAAAGCAAGGCTAATTAGTCTGGTGATGCTGAAAAATGGTATAATTATTCTATTACGGGGAGAGCATCTAAATGTCGCGGTTGTGGGGCTGCGACGTTACGGCCGTGCACGATAAATCATCGTAGCATGAAATAAATTTTCTGCTTTTATGTTCCTTGCTGAAAATTATATTTTTTTTAATGGTATTGATAATTATTTTATTTATAGAAAGTGATAGCGAATATAATATTGAAATGGTCTCGTTCATTGTCGGTATAATTATATACCGACAATCCATTCGCAATTCAATATTGCAATGTTAATTGCCCATCAAATCTATTTCAAAATTAACAGACAGTATTCATTTTCATTGAATAGTCAATTTAATAACTTTTACTGTGAATTGTTTGAAAATCTGTTGTTCAAATTATTGGCGTATTTGTACAATGAAATGTTAATTTCAAAGTAGCGCGAGTGCAACATTATACACAAAATATCTGAAATTCGAAATAAACCACGTTTCTCTGCACTCGAGTTACAACCATTAATCCAAGTCGACCAGTCGAGTGTCACACACGAGAAACAGAAACCATTAAATGAAGCTTAGCTCTCTCGAGCCAATTTTCCTCTCTAGACATTTGTTTATTAAACATCGCGCTCGTGCATGCGATGGCCCAAAACTATCAAGCCAAGTGCGATTGACCCTCCCGAAAATAAATTCTCCCTCCACGTACGTACGAAGGAGAGGAGGAAAAGTGCCCGTCGCGTCAATTCCCTCCACGCGAAATGCATTCGATTGTGTCTTGCGATGTGCATGCGCTTGTCTACAAATAGCCAAGGCTGAAGTTGCATCACGTATGCTTACATACACTTTTCTCGCTTCGTGATTCAAACGCGCCGAGCGAGAGAAGACAGACTGAATGGCGGCATCGCGAATTGAATCGAGCCGCACAATTCTCTCTCTTACATTTTGACGTTTGATGTGTGCACGAAGGACTTTGCATCCTTGCCTTTCTGGTTTTGGGTTTTATGTATTTCTCATATTGAAATTTTATCGGATTTTCGTTAGAATATACGAAGATATACGAAATGGAATGTGACTTTTTCAATATTAAATGTAAACATGAAAATTTCTCAATTTGGTTTCGTGTATAATAGAGTGCGATAAGAAAAAGTAATAGCATTTTATGAAATAGCTTAAATGCATCAGAAAGATTAAGATATATATTTATAATTAACCGGATGTAAGATCGGATTTTTACGTTTTTTCATATTTTATGTATTTGAAAAAATGATGGACATCCGGTGTTTTGCTTAAAGTAATTTCATGTTTCAAGGAGAAGTTAATTTTTATGTATTTAGTAAGATGCTTATTATAAAATATTTTGTATTACGTAAAATAACACAATAAAATAACTATATTGCACAAAGATTTTATCTTTTTTCCTCGTGGCTGTTAAACCAAACTTACCCAGTGCCTAAAATAAAATAATTTTATTACTCCAGCAGTTTCAATCGCATTTTCAGAAGTGAAAAAAGCCGAATAATGTCCTTTTATATCACCGTCGAGACATAAATTACAAACAATAGCGTCATCAAGCACAACATCATTGCCTCTGAAGATTTTTTTTCTCTTGGCGGAATCGACCAAGATATACTTGAATTTGTTTCGTGGCCCGACATCTCGGTCCGTGTACCGCGCATTTTATGCACTTTCTAACACGCCAGTCTCGGACCTTCGTGTGAGTCATTTCGCATTGTTTCCTCCTTTCGTTGCCGTGTCTCGTGAATCACAACAGTGAGATCTATGACGAAGTGGTCGTGTCGCGTCGGGACACCTTGGCACTGTCAGCCATTTTAAGTTTTGAAATACCGGTGTTATGGCAGCTGATGGTGAATAATAAAGAATTATATAATTCGCTGCTTTATGCGGTGATTATCTTCTAATAACAGAAGATCAGCGTTAATGATATGTTGTAAAAGATGATTATAAGAATGTGTATACCTTATGATAGTTTGTGAGCTATACCGCACGGATAAATTACACGCCTATAAACAAATTTTCTGTAATTGCGAAAAGGATTTTTGGAGATTTGCGATAATGTTTCCTTGTTACAATTTACTTGAAAATGTTTGTAAATTGATATTTTTAAGAGATTCGGGTTTCGAATTAACAAGTACACTAATTAAAATATATAAGTTTTATGAGGTATAACTGGATTTAAAATTGAAAAAATTGATGATACTTACAATATTCATAAATTTACATAATTGAAAACATATGGGTATTTTATGAAAGTTTATCGCTTTCGGAAACTTTTAACCAGTTTTCACGTATGCATAATAAAATATTTTCTATGATTTGTAGCTTGAAAAATATCACTGGCTAATTACGCAACCTTTTTAAGAAATCAGTTAAATAAGGCCTCGATAGAAATATTATTTTAACAAACGTAGCTTTTTTATTTTATTTTTATAAAAGAATATTTTCCAATCCTAAAATTTATAAGTTTTCAAAATTTATTTTAAATTATATATAAATTAAACGTTTAATGAATACCAGAATATTATTGCTTTATATGTTATATGAGACATTTGAAATTCAGGAAGTATACCGAGTACTATAACTATGATACAGCAGCTACTATCATAATTCACCAGAACTTAAATCAAACAGATTATCACTGGTTATGGGAACTTTCATTTGAATGTAATTACTGTGTATTTTATGAGAGCGATTATTTCAAGTTAGCCATAGATTCTTCTGGCTTTTAAGTAGAGCTTGGTTTTGATTGGCTGTATAGCGTATTCTGTTAGTTACAAGGTGTTTGGTAAGACCTTACAGGTACCAATCATTGAATTTGTTTTCAGCAGGTCGCATTTCACTCGAATAGCCAGTCGAGGCTAGAATTATGCTAGGCGAATTTATGATGATCGTCGTTGTTCTAGCTCAGCTCAAGATTTTTATCGAATCAGCTGTAATTAAATTGTCTCTTCCTACCGGTACAAAGGAATCGGTTGCTAACTTTGTTTGTTTGTTGCTTGGATTACCTTATAGTCTTTTTTTAGACTCCCACTTTTAGTTTTCTTTTTAAGGGAAGATGAAATTGCGAAATTAAGAAAAAAAGTATGGTACAGTACTAATTAAAAGAATACAATAAAAAACATTTATTATTGGACTTTTATTATTTGAAAAGAAAGTCCGGAAAGAATTTCAAAACAACTATACCTATTTTCTCCAATCGAATTGTTCGAGCGCGAAGACAATATATATATTTTTCAAAGAATCTGATGAAAGTAAAGAGAGAAAACAAAAGTATAAAAGGGTCGACGGCCATTGGGAGAAGAGGGCAATACTCGGACACGGCAAGTCGCGCAAGGCCTCCGCGATGCTCGGAAACGGAAAAAGGATACACAATTTCGAACCTACAAAACTCGTCGCGAAAAGCTTACGGCTTCTCGCTACCTTTTTATTATACGCCGCGGTTGGCCGCGCGGCGCACAAAAAGCGTCCGCGCGCGGGAGGAGCATAGGAATCGAGACGCACGCGCGAGATTAAAATAAAGGGAAGGAAGGTATAGCAGAGGCCTCTCGCTCTTCGTTTTCGCTTTTTATACATGTATATATACCTGCGAGAGGGAGAAAGAAAGAGAGCGTCATTTCACTTTTGCAGTTCCGCCGAGGAGGCGATCATTTTCGAATGACTCGGCGATGCTATTTGCGGCGATTGCCGCTGCGCTCGGAGAAGAGAGATAGAGAGAGAGATGGTCGACTCTTCTCTCCAATAGCGTCACGATGCGGCGTTAGCGGAGAAAGAGAAAACTCTCTGTGTGCAGAGCCCCGAGGCCCACTGAACGAGTGACGCGTATAATGCGCTGGGGAAAAAATCTCCAGCTGGGATTCCATTGCGAATTGAGATGGAGGATGAAGTGGAGCTTCTTTTATACACTGAAAACTTGAAGGATGGGAGGGTTTTAATCGCGGTTTTCTGAAGCGTTCTGCACTGTTTTTTTATACAATTTTATAATAGACTTTTATGAGGCACGAAGATTCAATAGTATAGTTAGAAAAATTTTTATTTTTACAATATTTTAAAGAAAATTAAGGTATAAAAGAAAAATATTTATTTGATAAAGAAGATAATGTAATTTGCAAGTATAAGAATTCGACTGTTATCTCACTTATTCTAATTAAACAAATCAAAAAGAATTTTACTATTTATGTCATAAAAACTTTGATTAAATGATTACATCCCGATAGGAACGTAGAAACTTATACAACTCATTCGCGTGTTGAAAATATCATCTCTTTCTATATCACAAAGGCAATATCCCACATTTAACGCCATACAATGTAAGCACCACTTTCTATAACTTTCCATCTTGGCGCGCAGGAAATCCGATACAAAGTGCACACGATATCCGATGAAAACGAAAACGAAAATTCCATTTTCTCGAAAATAAACAACCAACTTGGAAAGCATAGACGGCAACATTGCGGAGAAGATGCCGCGGGTGTATAATTTCGCTCATAAACATCAGAACCAGGGGTTTATGCAGGCGCCGATAAAAAGTCGAAGGAATTTCCGCGACGGCGCCGCGCAAGACCGAGAAAAGAGTGCGCATGCAGTCGGTGAAAAGTGCAGTATATCCAAGTTCGAGGAACACGATAAAGCATTCGCGTTAAAGCCTGTGGACGTTTTGCGGCCACCGTTTAGCCTTCTTTTTTTGCGAGCGTGGATTTTTAGCGGAAAGCAAGGATTTATGCAGCTGCTGGGAGCTGAGATCACTTGGCTGTCTGTTCGAGAGGGTAATTTTTTTAATAGCCGTCTTTTGCTTGACTTAGGTTCGAGGTGCGATGGAGCGCGAATGAAAGTTAGGAATAATTTTGCGTTATGGGTGAGATGTTGTGATCTAGTTTCTCTTAATATTAAAATATTGCATCGATGATATATTGTTTTTTTTTGGTATAATAAACTTTAAATGATCGTTAGAGCGTGTATATAATTAAGTCTTTACGACCGAAATCGAGAACGAACTGAACCATAATTACGAAAAGGTTCGGAAATATTTTGTGAGAAGTTATTGGGTCATCTTTGTAATAAAATAAAGTTTTTTTCATTTCTCGAGTCTCTTTCTCTTTTATTAAGTTTGTGATGATTGATAAACCTTTCATGAGATGCAGAGTAGGGCATCTTGATGCAAAAATTTCCTGAGTCATGCTCAAATTTACTGACATCTCCCTAACACCTTCTTAAATATCTTTATACATATAACCGTTGCGCAATTTAACATATCCAATTATTGGCTAGTCGTGAAGAATTCATCGAGCGATCTTCTATAATTTCATTATTCCCGCAGTTAACTATCGCTATGCGTTAAATATCGCTTAATTTCTTCAACGAAAAAACGACCTAACGGTGTCAATGTTTAATTGCGTGCCAGAATTTCCTAGGGATATAATAGCCAACAAATCACAGTGCGCGCCTATCACAAGCAAATCGCGAGTGGAGAAAAAGAAGAAAAGCCGAGTGGAATTCGTAAAGAACGGGCTCCACTGTTACCGTTCTATACAGGGACCGCTGGTGTAGTATGTTGATTCCGGTGCGTGTCGAGCCTATACGGAATAAGGCAGCTTTTGTCGACGTATACTGCGCGCTGATGCACTGTTGCATCGCACACATACAGTTTGTTGTTGTTGTAGCGCTCTGTGCCTTGTTTCTCAGCAGCGATGGTTTCGCAATTGTTGTTTGTGTCGACCCGTTGTTTGCGACCGCTGTTCGCTTTCGTTTTTCCAGCTTGACCTCGAGCTTGACTTAACTTTTTATCCACCACAGAATTATAATTCTTTTGTCATTGAATCAGATAAGATCAATTATAGTTTAAAAATATAATCAATATTATAATTTTAACAACATTAAAAAAGATCGCAAAAATTTATGGCACTTAGCTTCCTCAAAATTTTTCATTTTTTCAAATTGTACGGATTTGCTTGCAAATAGTACCTTTTTGTGTATAAAACTGTGAATAAAATTGTTTATATTTCATTTTTCTAAAGTAGCAATCAAAAACGGTTTATTTCTGTATAATAAATGGTTTTTCTTATAGGTATTGACCTATAAAATTAGAATTTATAATAATTAGAAAAATGATTTTTTCAAAATATTTGACTAATGTTGGGGTGGGCGGCACCCTTCAATTTTTTTAAATTATGTACATTATTCTCAGTGAAATTGGTCTTAGATCTTATTAGATTTTGGAGTCGATCGTATAATTATTAAGTTGACTTATTTATTCAGTTGTATAATGAAATACAATGTTGAAAATATTTGTAACTCCTTGAGAAATTAAATTTCTAAAGCAGTTAGTAGCGGTTTTTTTCATAGTACTTGTATGCGTAAGATGAGATGTTCAAAGTGGTTAGTGTTCGTAGTCATGTCATTTGCAGGTTACTGGAGGCTGCTAATGGATTAAATCATTAATCTATTTATTGAGAATTAATATGATTTAGTAATAGATTGTATTATTGTAATATTGTAATTAATATCTAGGAATTAGATTATAAATATCTAGTAATTAGATTATAAACAATCACAATAAGGAAGACTGTGGCAGATAAACAGTGTCCTATAATTAAAATAGTAAGCCGAGATTATCAAGAGCATTGGAATTATTGACGATTGCACCGAAATTTGGTTTATCAAATATTTTAGAAATATAAAGATAGACGACAAATGGTGATGGAGTCTAGTTCTTGCAAATAGTCAAATTCCCTTTTAAATCTATCAAAGTACGGAAATACAGGTTTTACTTTGTACGAGTAGCGACAAGAATTAAATACACACTTAGACATTCTCATTAATGACAATCGTTTAGGTTGATCCAATAAAAGATATGCTAACTCCCACGTATTATAAATACAAATGAAATTCACTCTCTCCAATTTGGTGATAATCTTCTTGATTATTCAGATTGAACGTTTTTTTATGCCTTCCATATATTCCTCATCGTTATCCTTAAAGACAACGTCTAAATTTCTTTCAAGTGTGTACAGTGCTAATTCGGAAGAGTTGATTTCCTCGATGTTAGCCAAGGTAGGTGGGAACATTAATTTAAAAGCAATAATAACATTCAAATAGAAAGTCGATTTATTCACTTTTACTCAAGTTATCGTAGACCATAAAAATTTTTTTTCGTATTTTTTTTCTCGGAAATTAATAAATTAATTTAAATATTTTATAAAATATACATCGGCAAGTTGTCAATAACCATGAATTTCTTCACATCATTTTAATCAATAGTTTCCGAGACATCCCCTTATAAAAAAGTCATGACCGGATGTTGTGAAGCTAAGATAGACGACATGCGATTTTCGATTAGCTGATATTGTGCGCATCCGTCTAATCTGCGTCACATTCAAATTTTTTCCGTCAAATCTGCGTCATATTTAAATTTTTGCGTTAACATTCATACACACACACACATCCATACAGACATTTTCCAAAAACATTAAAATATGATCCAAGAAATCTCCTTTAGGAAGAAGCAATTAAAAACTTAAATCATAAAATATTATTAGTACCATATAAAGTAATTTAAATTCCTTAGAACAATAAACTCGATAAGCCGTTTTATTATCTTGAAGGTGCTTTCGATTGACATCATATTCAAGTTCGGCCAATATAACATATAATCATCGTCTTACAGATGTGTTCATCATTAAGTGCCTGCGAAACTCGCTAATGGAGGTCTTTAATTTTCGCTCGCACTCGTTACCGCCAGAAATTGATGCGCCTCCCAACAGCCCCGTAAATATTCCTCGGCAGCAGGAGAGAAAGGATGGACACCCCGAGGTCAAAGTTCACCGCCCACGCGATCCGTCAAACGTCAACGGAGCGAAAAACCGCCATATCTCGCACGTGGCTCGGTGATATTGTTTTCGCACTCGCCAGAGATGCAAATGATACAAGCCCTCCCCATTCATTAGTTCTGCGAAGGAGGTTGTAAAAGTTGCGAGAGAGAGAGAGAGAGAGAGAGAGAGAGAAGCTGACTGGTCGTGGGCGCGAAAGATGCAATTACAGGGCTCGGCGCGTGTCTCTTTTCCTATCTTCCTTTTCTGGCGGAGAAAAATTTGACAAGGTCGTGGAGGTGCGTGTTTCTCTTCCTTCTTGGAGTGCGAGAGGTGTGAAACAAATGTGCGGATTATAACCACCTCTCGAAGATGGTTTGTACTTTTTTTTGTTGAACGATGGTAGGTAATAAATACGCTTGGGGGAGTTTCTGCATGGCGCACTTTATTATACAAGTTGAGGTCAAGTGGGGGAAAGTGTGGCGCAGGAAATAAATTGATAATTTTAATAGTATAAGATAACTGCGAGATTAGATATAGATATTCGTAAAATTAGATCCTGGTAATATTTGTCTAAATATGAAAACTGAACACGAAACACTGAAAAGTGTTCAATAATAACCGTTTGTTCTGACGTAAAAAGAAATAGTTATGATAAGGAACAGGTGTATCAGTACGAATAATCTGGGAGAACACACTTTGTAAAATGGACACTCGACTATCTACCAAACGTATCCGACCCTTTCGTTCGCTTGCTTCTTTTTTCTTCTCCTTCCACCGCAACTTTCGCTCCCACTTCCATAACCATTTGTCCATTCGCGTCACCGAATCGAAGAACACGCACTGGACCTTTTGCTCTCAACACCCTATATGATTCTGTATCTTATCGTGTGCCGACACGTTAGATACTCCAAAGACGATTTTGTATTCCCGGCGACCATAGCTACCTTGCTCGTGTGCTTCCCTTGGAGCTTTTCATGATTATTCGACTTTTCAGAAGCTCTTCTCAATGTATACTCAGGAGTGCTTTTCTTTTCATGAATGTATCGATGAAGCGTGGGTTCAAGCTACTTGATGTTGTGTAAACTTCACTAAACGAGGTATGATTTGATGGCGTGCACTTAACTATACTTTGCATTTGATCAAAAGTATTCATACAAATATATTTTGTTAGATTATTACACTTGTTAATGTTAAAAGGAGAAAATTAGGTTTATATTAAAGCTGTGGATAATTTTATCTAATTAGGTCACTGAAAAAGGCGCCAAAATTATCCAGTCTTAACTTCTGCCAGTAAATTTGTGAAAAAATATTTTTCAATTAGACTGTCCCTGCGTAACATCGCAACTTTATCCGGGTCTTAATCGCTTGAAACTTCCTTGATAAAAATGATCAATTAGATATGGTCTAGGAGGTCCGAGGAGGTACATATAGGGGCACTGCCGCTTCTCGGGTGAGAGAAAACAATAAATTCTCGACATTTTCGGTCTCAGCCGCGTATATATACATATAACACTGGGCGCCTTGTTTTCTTCTCTCCCTTGACTTGGCATCTCGCGATAAATAAGTCGGCGCAAATCCCCGACAATGTTTTTGGCAAGCGACTGCGTCTGTGTTACGTTCATTTCAGCGCCGCTGCGATGTATCTCTATTGGAATTCCTGCTCCTTTTTTTGTCTCCCTGTTTGTCTTCCTGTGCTTTCCAACCAGGTACTAATTCACTTCGCTAACAGAGAAGAATGTTATAATTTAGTGAATGAATATGATTAACCCACGTAAAATCTAAATAAAAAAATATTTCCCAATATACAACACCAGGCACAAAGTACAGGATGTATTTTCCCAGTCGCAAAAAAACTCTCGATACACGTCCACATATCCATGCCACATTTTTCGCTTCTTGCGCTTTTTCTGTATCCCCACACACATGGAGGGAACAAAGCATCTCTATATTTTGCAATTTCACCCAGCGGAGAGTACATATTCAGATGTTTACGAGCGGTTCCACAGAAGGTGTACGAGCACACGACGACACCTGAGAAAGTATATATTAAACGGACAGAATCGTATCGACCTCTGACTTCATCCGAGACATAGAAAATCAATTCGCCTTTTCGGGGAAGGTAGAGACGAGTAGGAGGTAGCAAGTGAGCCAAGACCGATGAAGTTATTACCGAACTCTGACTCTGTGTCTGTGCCTGCGTCGACGTTGCGAGGCTGGAGAGATTAAAAAGAGCGCGTCGCAGGGAAATGACCGAGATGCGATCTCTCGACGTGGCTGAAGTCGGAAGCAGCGCCTCCTAGGAAGCCTTGAATACGTATTTTTACGAGGGGAAAACGGGTGGGTAATTGGGATGTTTGAGACATTATTGGAAATCGGAGGTGAACTAATGCAATCGGCTTGATACGTTTTGCATGCGGCTGTTTGGTTGCCGCTTTTTCTAGTTGATACTGTACAAGGATGAGATATTTGTGAAATATAAAGCATTCGATAATTTATATTTTTCCATTGCATTAAAAAGCATACCCGGTCGTGAAAAGTTTAGATAACTACTTATTCCAAACAATAAAAAGATACTGCAATGTTTACGGGCCAACAGAAGCGAACGGCTAACGATATAATGAGTCGTAAAGGCGTGAGAAATTATTGCCTGATATTGGCGTGCAACCGAGTATAAACCTTGTCTGGGAAACGAGTGCAGCGATAAAAAGTATGATATTCCGATTTGCATTTTGGGGTCCCTTTATTTTCATCTATCAGTTAAAAAATAAAAGCTTTCGCGTTATCTTCGTTCCATCCAAAAAATATTATTAAATACAAATATGAAGAATTGAACCCTTTCGCGAACGTAAAGATTTCGTCAGGTTTCGAAAACACTAATGTTCTGCTTTTTGCGAGTTTTCCCGAGGTTGGCACGTCCGTTTAGTCGTCGGCGCCACGGCGCGAGTCAATACGTCGTAAAGTATAGAAAGGAAGCGAGAGCAAATATATAGTGGCGTACATTCGCGCGCATAATATAACAGAGAGACCGATCGGCTTTCATCTAATTAATCCAATTAGCGCGACCGTCTATTTGCTCGTGACAATTAGAGACTAATTACCAGTGCTCGCGTCGCCTTTTTTTTTGTTCCTTCTCCCCGCGACTCCTTTATATCAATGTTCCTTAATTCAGTTGTCGCCGCGCCAAGCTCCGAGTGCGCGTACTTTACTTTGCCGTCTCTTGTAACGACGAGGTTTTGAGTGATTGATTTGACGAGAATTTGACACTTGGATTCGGGTCTACGTACTTCGGCTAAATTATTTTGTCATATGTTTGTAGAAATCGATTGTATCGCGACCCATAATTTTTCTGTAATCTTCCCTTCTATCTCAACTATACTCAATAATCAGCATTAAATATCCATTAAAAATTCATTCCACATTACAACTACATCTCTTGCAAATTGTTAAATTCGCGCCATTCCGTTCTACTTACATAGGTAAGTCATCGCCGCTTAAGCATCGCAGCAATTTAGTCCGCCCACCCACGGTGATACGCACCAAGAAGCCACTGGTCCACAGAGCGTGTAAGACAAGGTTTACATATGGCGAGAGCAGGTGTATATAGTAGGGGAAAGGGGGGAGGGGAGGGTTAGGGCGGGAGGGGAGGAGCACATCGCCTGTCTGTACTTCATTCGTTATCGCAGGCGCGCGAGCTGTAAACGTTTAATTTGCTAATGAAGCCTCGGCGATTCAGCGGCATGCTTGCCAGAGGCCAACCGAGTGTGCAATGTCGTCTGGTCGACCTCCCCCTCCCTTATATTATACCTTTAGGTCTTAACTATCGAACATCGCGACATTGTTTACGTTTATGGGGCGCGGCTGGTGCGGTCGAGGAGAGCGTATATGCACTATAGCTCAGTTGCCTTGCGCGTTCTTATATGTAATTTGTATTTTTAAATCTCGACCCTTTTTTTCCTCATTAAATATTATCAGCTCATCGTTTAATCGATTTTTCATCTATCAAAAAGGCGTCAGCATCTTAATTCAACGATTTATCATAAAATCAAACTCTCATCTATCAAGAGCCGCATCATCATAATTCTGAATAGAGTTTAAAAAGAAAAGTATGAATCAACCTTCTCGTCTCGGCGCTTACATCACCTTCTCGAGCCATGCCATCGAAAACTTAGCGAATCGCTCGTTCGCTCATTCATACAAGAGCTGACGTCATGCCCAATAGAATTTTCGTAATTCCAGGCCAAACGGCTCTCGAGCGCTCTAATGAATCCGCTCATAGAGGCGAAACCGTTTTCCACCTAAAATCATATATAATATCCCCCTAGGCACACACAATGCATATATACGTGCGCACAAAAACGTTGTATTGTCTCTCGAGCGGTACATACGCTGTATAAGCTCCAAGGTTATGTCTTAGAATCGCGCAGGATTTTGCGAATCCATGAGAGGAAGAGAGAAGGAAAGGGTGGGGGAGAACTCGCGCACCGACTTTTATGACCGAACGCCCATTCGAGATTATGATTCTCACGCTTTGTGCCGAAGTCGCTTGCGCAAATGGCTTTTATTGCGCGATCGTTCCTTCTCGCTCGTTTTCTTTCATTTCTCTTTCCCTCTTATATGCAAACTGCGTTCACGTGGGTGCGAACGAGCGTTGGAGCTATCGCCCTTATGCTATATATATAATATGTATGTGCGCGCTCGAGACAGGCGATATTTCACTCGCGGGCAAATTTGTAAACAGGAAAGGTGTGCGGGATCCGAGCGAACGGTTTCGCTGAATGTAAACGTTTGGTCGCGGGAGGTTTTTCTCCGACGTCTTTTATTGGTACCACTGATTAGCGCTCAATTAAGTTTACACGTTTTCAGGATTGCGCAAGGGAAGGTGGGTAATTTATGTCTCTGGAATTGTGCTTCGCGTATTGTATTAAGTCGTTTTTCCAAGTTATCGATGTCGATAAATAATTAGCGGCGAATGTGGCACGGATAAGTCCCGGTGTTTTCAATAAGACGGTGTGAAAGTGTAGATATATTTATGGCTTATTCAGAGATTTTACATTTAAGCTAAATCGATTTGTAAAAATAAGTTGTTAACGCACGATTTTACGTATACCGCATAACGAGCGAATGCCGATGCAAACTTGTTAAAAGTGAAACTACACAATGTAACAGTTTTGAAACACGATGAACTCTGATATAAATTAACCTCCCAATACCTTTTTTTTTCATTTTTATTGTATCAACTGCACCGTAGCTCTTTCTTTTCGAAAAGAATTGGTCTGCAGCTCGTTCGTTACCACTGAAATAAGTAGAAATACAAAGCATCTCGCACCAGTCGTATTAAAATCATTCGATCGACTCAAGCCAAGGATAATCTCCCAGTTTTTTCACTTTAACGCATTCCCCAGGATCGCAGCAATGTCAAAAACTTTTCCAACGGCAGCTGCACCTTCGCCATATTACGTCATTCTTGCTTGCACGCACGGCGGAACGTCGAGTATTCATCCCGTCGATGTGTATAGCGTACCGCTGGCAATATACTATAGCGCGAGAGGCACGTCTCCCGCGGACTTTCTCGCCGTGTCTCGTCCGGGTGCGTGATCCACCTGTGTAATTCCCTCGTAAACCTCCTCGTCGAATCGACAGGATATATATATACATGTATAAGTATAGGACGGCTGTTGGTGCATCGGCGCACGGATATACACACAGGCATCTCTGGCCGTTATTACAACTCTCGTTGGTAATTCGGGGCACGCGTCCCTGCTGCACGCCGCGCGCGAGAGATTTGGCCGGATCGTTATCTCAGATCGCAGGCGCTGATTTTCGGGAGAAGCGATATTTTGCCGTCTTCGTAGCGAAGCACGATTTTGGGGGATGCTTTTCTCGCAGGAATGGCTTTTGCGAGGCTTTGGACGTGCTTTGACGTCTTTGCGACGTCAGTTGCGGATGAGAGTCGAAATTATGCAGACAGTAATGCGTGCAGAATTGTTGGCTTTTTATTGGCTATTAAAGAGTTTTAACAACCATTTTACGCATATAGATATTCATGTATATAATCTACTATATTATAGTAAACTTTTTCCAAAGACTTAAGAAACCGCAAATGAATAATTAACGAGGCAATGAAAAATCGATTCTAATTCGAACATAATCTCCCGCGCACTAACGCAGTTGAGAAAAATTAAGAAATAATAATTCAGCCGCAGCATTCCAGGCGATGAAGTGCGCACCGCGCGGAGGCAACAGCGGAAACTCTCGTGTAGCCTGAGAATGAGAGAAAATTAATCGATCTCTCGCATCTCCTTACATCCTTTATCCGCAATCCATTCGCGCACGAGATATGACGGACGCACATATATATACACAGAACGGAAGGCGATCCCCCCTCGTCTATACGTAACTATCGCTCCTCGAGTCCTGTATGCGTATAGATAAGGAAGAGCGAGAAAGCCTGGAGGCGGCTGCTGCGCTTTGGCAGAGCCTCTTATCCGATGGCGAATCCTCTGGGAGAGAGACTATTATTCCGTTGACCATGAATAATTATGCGGGCGACCCCGGCGCGGAACACCCTGTGTAAACACGCGCGATTATGTGCGCTCTGATGTTTTCAGATGCTCCGATCGATGTTATTATATATATAGCTTTTGTTTACTCGTTTAAATATACATGAGTGTGTCGGTCGCTTGCTTGTTTCAATTTTTTCAGTCGCGGCTTACGGATTGCCAAGTTCGCGTGTACGCGTCCGTTTTTAAAAGAATTTTTCTGCTCGAGAGCGGCTTTAATGTGATTAGATGATTTCGCAGAAGTAAGTACGACTTGTACGTTGTTGCGAGTTTCTTCGTGCACTGCATCGATATTGTAAGAGTACGGTTCATGTAGTGCACTTGAACGTGTTTTGTATCTTTAAGTACGAGTATTTTTATTACCAATATGAATTGTACTGAATCAATAGCGGATATTTAGAATTTAAAAACACTATTACAAACGATTCGGAAAATGTGATACAGTTGAATGAATACTTTTAATATTTCATATAGACTATCTAATAAAAGTATTCGTAAAAGCATTGCCGATTAAGTAAAAATCTGGAACTTTACTGCACCGTACAGAAGTTTACGCAGAATTACCTAATATGAGAGAAAATTTAACCGTTAAATTCTGTAAAAAAATATTTCAAATCCATTGAATGAAATGTCATTTTATGTGCAAGCAATGTAATTTCATGAGGATACAATTATGGATCAACTATCAAAAACATAAGAAATTAGAGAATCACGAGTTCATTGTTTTTTCATCATAATCCTATACGATCCACTCCTCGAAGTACAAAACCATTTTTCGTTTGCCTCCTTACTCCGTTCATCAAGATGGCAGGTCCTATCCAGGCGCGCGCCAAAAAGGAAACAAATGAAAAATTTCCCCAAGGAAAAACGGAAAAATAAATGAGTTTTTAAATGCAATTACAACGAAAAGAGAGAGAGAGAGAAAGAAAGAGAGAAATAAACTCGAGGCTAGAAGCAACAAAGCCTACTAATGAAAATCCGCAGAGTCTTAAACTCAACATTTTACCGTGGAACAAGAAGGAGGAGAAGAAGCAGCGCAAGAAAACGAATAGCGGGAAAAGAAAGGGATGCACGGTTAGGAGAAGAACTCGATAGAAAACATGGGGGGAGTCGTCGTCGTCGTCGTGGTGGCGCCGCGCTTCTGATGAAAAAGCAGCGAGCGCCTGGGTGTAACGGAAGAAGGGAGGAGAGGAGGCCAAGTTCGACGGGCCTGTAATTAAATAAAATCTAACCGAGCGCTCAGAGGGGAAAAATTAATTGTACGAATCGGAGAGAAGTGGGACGAACGGGGGAGAGAGAAAAAGTTTTCACCTTTAATGACGAGCTGCGCGAGGTGACGGGAACTGTCGAGAGATAATACGAGATTGCCGGGACGATCGCTTATATCTCACGACTGTAATTGTGATCTGCGCGTGTGTGCGTGCACGTACGATTTTTACACGTTAGCGGATCGCTGTATCCTTCACTCTCGGTCTCGTGTTTTCGCAAACGCCGCGGATATCGCTGTGATTGGATTTGCATCGTTAGCAGGATACGTGGATATTGGCGAGGAGAGAAATCTGCGAAGATTTTCATGGATTTTGAAATCCTCGCTTGATTTGGAAATCCTACGTGTCTGATTTGTGATGTGGATTAATTATTTCGCGATAGTGGGTCTTGATTTGTTTTTGCTGTTTCTGTCAATCGACGTTCATGATCTGTTGGATCAATTCATAATTTCTGGACAGTCATACAATTTTCACGCTCGATTGATCAGATTTTTATTCAAGCAAAATATAATTCGTATTTTATTGGCTTTTAAACTTGATACTAAAAGCTGTACACACAACACTTGCGTAATAATTATTATTCAGCACGAAATTAATCAGATAGTTATTTACGTTTACATTTACGTTTACATTATTGGCTGCTGTATTGATAGATGGACAATTTCATTCAACAGGAAACTACTTGAATAGCGTTCATTTGAGTTGCGCTACACTTCGAAACCATTTCATTGATTAACCGCAAGTTCAATAATAGATATATAGATTGCTCAGATTCTTCGTCGGAAGCAGTTGCGGTTTTCGTAGTAAGAAAGCTGAGGTTTTAATATTCTATTTTAGAAATACGATAATCAATGATTTAAAATACATTTATATAGTAAAAAATTATTGAAAATTTCTCATCATAGAAATTGGATTAAATATTGTATCTATGTACTTTTCGTGATAATTTTTTAACGCATTTTTGTTAAAAATGAATAAACTTGATACATACATACATACATACATACTTGTTGCTCGCAACTAAATATCAAAATTTAGCGAATTATTTATGGAAAGGCCTCTTGGTCGATGTGCAATAATAGAAACGTCCATTCACCAGACATACTCAAACTCACTCTCAAGCGCGGCGGATGTAGGAAGTCCATCAATCAAATCTATCGCTGCTTCTAGACCTCTGCGTTAACTTACTATTGATTTAATATTCAATATTGAAAAGCATCAAATAGATTAGTCAGAAAAGTAGCACTTCTATAACAAATATAGCATTACTTGATTATTTTGTTTCCAAAGTTTGTAAGAAAACTGGATTTTTCAACTACAAGTACGAAGATCTGATTAAATAAACGACACTATAAAATTGTAGAATACGAATTTAATTTAATCGGGATCCACTCTCCGCCAATTTTCCAAGATTAAGACGGCCTCGTCCGAGCAATCCCATCTCCCCAGTCGTACTCGAACAACAGCAGCTCCTATATACGCTCCTCTTCATCAACATCGGCTCGCTGTACACTGGGGCATCTCGAGGTACAGCTCTTCTCCATACTCCTCGCTGATCTCCCTTTCACCCGCGCACATCCTCCTATTTACTTAGGTATGTATCTTCGGGGTCGTGATTCAGGCTGTTGAGACTTTGCATCGTGCTAGCGACATTGTTCGCCCTCCCTCGTAGCCCTCCTTTGCATGTGGATGCGCGAACAATTGCAGGAAAATGCGGAGCGTGCACGAGTGAAATGGCGGGCGTGTCGTTGGTAGCTGGGCAAAGTGTATCGCGCGTAAAGACTTCATCTCGATATATTCACGTTTTAATAATTTCGCTTCGGTTGCACGCGCTCGACTACCTGTAATTGGCTGTAAGTGGGCTGATAGTTTTTTCTTTTTCTTTTTTTTAAAGATTTGCGAAGTCATTGGTGAATGTTTGCGAATGTGAAGGAAAATTCGCTGTCTCGAGTACGTTACAGCTGATTGAAATCGGGATTGCCTTCCTGGCTGACCGTTTAAATTGACTCGTTGTATTGCCGTGTTTGTGGCATTCAAGCTGATTGCAGGTAATTTTCATGGGAATTTTGAAGAAAAGAGATCAGGAATATTTCACAATTACATTGTTAATTATACTTGTTCGGCATAAAAGGCAATTATTTGTAAGAATTAAATCTAGCCATGATGTGTAACTATTTTTATGCTTTCTGATTATAATTCTTAGCGGTACGTGGTATCAGGTGTACAATTAGTACACGAAACATGTTTTACATGTCGAAGCTAAATGCGGCATTATGCACAAAGTAGGTAAGAATATTCATTACGGTACAAGCACTGCACTATCAAAAATATTAGTATTTCAGCAAGGTACTCCGAGGATAGCTCAATTAAACTAAAATATAAAAATAATGAGTTTTCAAAAAATAAGCTAAATATTTATAGTCTTTCTATTTCTCAGCCCAAGCGAAAAACGCAGAAAGAAGTAAGAAAAAAACTTGGCGAAAATCCATAATGAAATTGCCTTTTACTTTTAAATTGTCGGCTCGCTCTGTTATATGCGCGCCGAATAAGCGCGAAAAATTCACAGCTAAAGACAATATAGTTACCGAGCGCCGAATACTTATTCTATATGCTAACGCGTCCGCCCGTTGGTTCGCTCACTCGCGTTCGTGCTTGCACGGGTTGCGCTCGGCCAAAAGCTCAAACCGCGTCCAGTTTACATAGAGAGGAATGTAATGTAGGGACCGCTGCCGCTCGCAGTGTTCCCACGGTGTCCATTGCGTATTCATTTGTTCTTTCGGTGGCTGGTCCTTCCTCAAACTTGCATGACTCAAATTCCTGCGGGCATTATAAATTCAAAGGGAGACTGGTGGCTCGATGCTCGAGCGAAGAGCTTTTGCGAAAATTTGATTCTGCACATTCTCGGCTGCTGCAATTCAATTTCGAATTCTTCGCGGGTGCTATTCCGCTTTATCTTTTCTACTTTATTCGGCTGGCTGTTTGTAGTAATGTGAAATTACATTTATTTCGTGATTTAGTGGTTAATATGGGGTTAAATTGTGTGTCTGAATTTCGTAGCTCTTGGATTTCAGAGCTTTTGAATTTTGAAAAAGTCGTTAGTTCGATTGATGAAAAATTGCATTATTTAATAGAATTGTGGATTGCTGTACCCATACGTGTAGAAAAAGTTTGCGAAAGAAAATGTGTGTAGAAATAATTCGTATCGATACTGTACGTGTAGTTATCAAAACGTGTGCAGGTACTGTGAAGGTTTTAAAATAAATCACAATTGTGATGTTACATATTTATTTTTATTTCGTATTTGCATACAGTATATTTTGAAACTAACAAGAATTAAAGAATCTATATGTATCTTTACATAAAAAATACACGCTTAATCTTTATGTGACTTTTTATAAAACTGGTTTTTGTCCAATTATTTTTCGGTATTTTTGTCAAAATCAAGTAAAAAACAAAGTTCTTATTTTTATGTAAAATCCTATAATTGCATACCGTATATTTTTGATTCTTCATCAGCATAAGGATTAAGACAAATGTATCCAATAAGTCTAAGAATTAACCAAAGCATCTAACAAAACAACACCTTACGATGCTTCAGCCACACAACCAAACATTTTTTCACTCTTTCCTCGCAAGCAAACCATAGTTTATTGCATTGCAGATGCGCGCACTCGCGCAAAATGAGAAACAGAGAAGAACATCGAGCGGAAGAAAGAAACAATGCCAATGCTCGCTCAGGATAGATGGATGGCAGTGAAAGAGTCTCCTATATACTAGAGTCAATTGCATAAAGGTCTGCAGAGCGGATCGGTTTGCGTCAGGTGCAGCCTATACTGCAGTTCCGATTGGATTCCGATACACATTCACAGTCGATGACATCCGATACACGTGTGAGACCGAGACCTCTCGACATGTATATACACACACACACACACACACAAATATATATATATAGTTGTCGAGAGTGTCAAGCTGATGACGATCGAGGAGAGAGAGAGAGAGAGAGAGAGAGAGAGAGAGAGAGAGAGAGGGAGACAGAAAGGACAGGCACACATTTTCCCACAATTCTCGCGACTGTGTGTCCGACGCTGTTGCGGATTGGAGTCTGTGGTGATTCGATTTGGCGTTCGGCTCCGTTTTGAATTTTACCAAGTCGTCCGTAATCGTTGATTATCGATTGAGCTGCTGCTATGCGTGAGCGTTGGGTGTTAGCCTGTGCTGGTTAGGTTTTTGGACTGAATTCTACTGTTGAAAAGTGAAAATTCCTGATTGCTCGATCGATCAATATTGGTTAAATGTGGATTAGATGAAGCGAGATTAGATTTCCCTCGGCGCGGAAAGTAAGTTTTTATTACAAAGATTATTAAAATTGTTAACAGTATGCGTGTTTATTATTATGTATTACACAAATAATAATAATAAATAATAAATTTTAACATCAATGTTTATTGCCGGTAAATGCATAACTAAAGTAGGATTATAAAAGTTTATCTTTGATCACACTTGGTACATCGATTCATTTAAACGTGAAAAGTTCTTTTCTCTTCCTTATAAAAGAAGTTTTGTAATCATGAATTCTTGTTTTTTTTTTTTTTCGAAAAAAAAAGAGGGAAATTTTTGAAGTATTTCTACACAAAAATAAATTCTTATTTTTATTATATTATACAAATTGAAATTGCACCTCAATTTGAATGGATAATTCAATATTTTCATTTGATGATTGAATTAATGATGTGAAAAGAGCGTTTTGTGAAGGGAAATTAACTGCTATTATTTTCCCATTCCACTCTTCCTTCTTTTTATACCTTGGATATTGAATGAAAGACAGCAACTCTACGGTCGGCTTAAAATTATGGAACTTTGTTTTAAAATAGAGCAGGATAATTCGTCTTATTCAAACTTGGTTCCTTTCATCAAATTTTGACGCACTCTTTATTTAGTTTTAAACGTGATTTAGATTAAAAACGTATGAATAGGCGTAATAAAAATCAGACTGATTTGTTTCTATGAATTTTTATAATATTTTTATGTATAAAAAGCGATTTTAAATGATTAATTATGTCAGTGAAAGCATTATTTACTTACCCACAAGTGCATGCACTGATTTTTTTTTTATTAGAGTGTTTATACCATAAAATACATATTTCAGTAAGTTTTGGAAAGCGATTTTGATAAAATTACTAGTATTAGTATACTAAATAAAGATAAGATAAGAATTCTAGCAGCGTTTAGAATCTAACCTGTCAGTCACTTCTTATGCATCATCCCCCACGAACCACAGAATCGCATCTTATAACTATAGTAAGCCATCAACATTTCGCTCCACTTTCCATCACGAGTCGCAATACCCCGTCTATTCTTCATTCTCCGCGAAATTCGACGACAGAGATGCCGAAAACGGTGTCCCCTATACAACCAGCCGACACATTTCGAAAATCCACACGCGAGTCCAAAAGCAAACATTCTTGGCCAAGATTCTCCGCGCTACATAACTGACCCATTCTGTTGAAGCGATATAATCCGAAGTAGCCTGAATAGCTTCTACTGATTTACGTTTATATGTATAGGTTGTGCCGAGGGCCGGCGAAACAACATAAACGCGCTTCTCGGGCACTTGATGCATGTGGCAGCCAAGTACAAAGGAAGAGCCTACCTAACGATAAACCTCTACGTTTTCGTAGTATGTTGGAGACTCTCTGCAATTTTGGACTTGATAAATTTAGGTTATTTTGGTAACAAGTCATATTTTTTGCGGTAACTTTTTAACTTATGATTACTTTATTCAAAGCTAATGTGGATTCTTTAACACGTACATTGACAGCTATCCAATAACCCTACATTTGTCAAACAATTACCGGTGACAACACGATGAGATTACATTTCAACGCAAATCACAAAGATAAATCTCTCAGTCGCACTGTGTGCAGTGTTTAATCAGTAAACATTTGCTTTCAACTGCGTTTAGCACCGCCAACTACCTGTACTCAACATACCGCATAATAATAACAATTAGAGGCCGAAATAAAAATGCGGCCGTCATTATCCTAAGGTGGTAGTAATCGCGATATTTACCTGATAACTCGGGCGCGGATATGCGCTCGGCCCATGCATTATTCATTATATTCAGCGCTAGTTAAACCGTATATAATACGGGGAAGCACGGCGCAACGTGCGGTTAGCGGCTTCTCCGTCTCTCTTTTTTTGCTCCTCTTCTTAACTTCCTTCGCTTTTAATTGCACGCGAGAGCGGCTCGATGTACGACCTATCGCCAATATAGTTATGTATACACATATAACCGTATTGAAAAATTTATATTTATATATACATGCGCACGCGCGGCCTCGTAATTCGAGGCCTGTTCGAAAGGGACGTGTGTTTTTGTCGCGTGCAGAGACTTTGTATATAAAAGATGAGGCGCAATTTGAGGAAATTTACTTAACCGCTCGTTACATTTTCTTCACCGAGCGAGTCCGTGCTTATATACAGAGCTATAATTGCTTCTTTGTGGGGGACACGAGGGCTCGATGATGGTTATTGGTCAAGGTGCTTCGCGGACGTTGCTGATGCGGCTTTTGTTGCGCTAAACGAGCGAAATTTTCAGCTTCATTTCCTTAGATCTATATATGTGTTTGTTTGTGTCATTTGTGGTAATGAAGGATTAGGTATTTAATGATTGGCTAACGGATCGATGTTTTAGTATTCAAACACTGCAGTATGTTTATAACAACTTAATTTAACGCTGGTCGAGTATAGCTACCGATATTAATAATTCTGGCACCTTTGTGCAGTATTATAGTAAGAATCTTTATTTCCACAGTCTGCAATTACATCACTTATTCAGCTTGCATAATATTCTTCGTAAGCAATGGAGTATTTTATAGAACATTTTTCCCTTGGTACATATTCGCCAAAATGTTCAAAAACATTCCACCGAAAAACCTTTCCACTTTTTAAACTAACTATAGGTATTACGCGTAAAAGCTGCGAAATAGCAGGGACACCTTTTGTCTGTGGCGCTCGATTCGCGAATCATGCGGTATATACAGCCCGACAGAAAAGGGCGTGAAAAGCCCATTCTCAGCATCTTCCCGCCTTTTCTTTCCTCTCCTAAGCACGCGCGAAAATCTCCCATTCTCTCTCTCTCTCTCTCTCTCTCTCTCTCTCTCCTCCACGCTTTATTCCCATTCTCCGACTGGCTCGAGCAGTCTTTTATATTCCGTAGGTCGCGAATCTTCCGCTACGGCCTGCGGCGGGTGCATTGCCCGTGCAAAAAGCGCATTACGCGTTTCCTGCTGCTGCTGCTGCGAGGGAGAGATGAATCGCGCGCCGCGGTGCAACGACGGGGTTGCACTGAATGCATATATGTACTCGGCCCTGGCAAATGCGTATGGCTTGCTGGAAATTTTTGATGCGCGACGCGTGGAAGGCGTCGTTTTCGTGCGAATTCGTTTGGCCGAACCCCTGCACATTTCGCCTCTTTTTTTTTTTATTTTACGCCTAGCGCGGAGAGTGGTAGTCACATTTTTATGAGTTCACAGCGGGTTATGCGATAGTATGACTGGGAAATTTTTGAGCGTCCGTTCGCTGAAAGTGTGCATCGTTTTTGGAAAATTTGGTTAGTTTCTTTTGAATTATTGGTTTGAGTAATTTTTACTGCTGCTTTTATGTTTTTATGGGATTCAAAATTGTGGATTACTTAGAGTTTGCATGTTTCTACTTTTTTAGTAAAAATCTTTTTCGTGTATTTTTTAGAAAAATCTTTCAATTTCGTACGTTAAAAAGAAATATATTTGAAATAAATTTTCTACATAAAAAAGCAATTTTTATGTGTCTCTGGTGCCAACATTTTTCGGAGCTCGCGTCCTCCGTTGTCGCAAAAGTATTTTTCGAAACTGAATGTTCGTATCGATTTTCCGTTTTCTCATACAAGCGACTTTACGTCGAGTGTCCTACATTTTCAACATAAAATATCCACAGCTCCGCACAAATCTTTGCGCAGAGTCACATTACGAGCAAAAATATGGCTAGTATATTTTTACCAAAAGATATTGTATCAAAAGACTTGGATGATTTATACCACTATAAGCTTCATATAACGAACATAAGTATTACACGTAATAAAAATAAAGTTTTTTCATTCTCTATCACGGCATTGTACGTTAACATTATGTGAAACTGTATTACTGAGAGCAAAGTCATGATATTTCATTAATTTTTCTAACTACATCAGCATAATCAAGCTGTAAAGTCCAGGGAATACCGAGGCCTGCTTTTCTTTCCATGGCGAATTATAAGCAAACGATCGGACGACGAGGAGAGCAATTTTGATATATTAGAGAGGCAAATCTCGTGTTGCGAGTCTTGTTGAAAATTTTACGGTTTCGCGAGCTGAGGCAACGGTATGAAGGTGCCCCTTTATTCGGCCGAATCTCTTCGTAAAAGTCAACGACGCCGCGGCTTATCGACGCTCTTCTCTTTCGGTTTTTGTTTACTTTTTATTTGTCGTATGCCCGCGCGAGTTTTATGTTGTTGGATACCATGGCTTTGTGTGATTTATATAACGCCGCTTTTTTGTAGCACTCGACATTACAGATAGTTTGAGTTTGAAAAATTTGTCAGGAAGGTCAATTTTACATCTCACAATGAAAACTAGGACCGATAAAAGAAAAGTTTTTTCACATAACGACTTGTTCTCTGGTACATCGCACCATTGTTTCGTACCAAGTCCTAATGTAGAAAAAAAAGGCTTGAGAATTTTTTGACCGAGCCACTCGCGCAGACAGCTCGGACACGTTTAGTCTCGTCAAAATTCGCATCATAAATTTCAAGCGCTCTGACCTACTTGGGTCTATAAAGTCGACATCAAATAACGCCTACGCGACTCTCTAACTAAACAGCTAACCTCCGTGCCTTCTTCACATATCTCCCGCAATGTAAATACATATATCCTACGTTCGTACTCCCGCGAGCGACGTCGAAATAAAGAAGAAGAAAAAAACCGGCCACTTCGCGCTCCGGCCGGAAATCGAAAAAAAAAAAAAGAAAAAAGGTTATACAGAGACTGCTCGCAACGTTCGCACGCTCGCTCGCGCGCGTGATCATTGATATTAAATGGAGCGTTGGCAAATTTATCGACTCAACTTTATCCTTACGGTGCTTACGTGCCCGTAGTATCTATGCTTCGTGTTTGGCTGTGTGTGTGTGTGTGTGTGTGTGTGTGTGTGTGTATAGAGATGTATAGATATGTGCACTGGGTCGTTTGTACGTGTGAAAGACATACATTTTCTCTCGTGTGCGCTTTCATAAGGGATTATATACGGAAGGAAGAATTTATTCGACTTGGGAGTAGTAATTTTCAGTAGAATGTAATATGCAAAGCGAAAATCCTTCGTTTGATTATTTAATAAAGTAATTTCGTTTTAAGCACTCTTTTTCCGTCGGAGAGACTTTTCATACATTTTCGAACTGCGTACAACAATTATTCAATATCTCTCGTTTGATAATTTTTTTAAAACTGACTACATACAAAGCTGAGGGATCTCTTCGTCATTTGTAAAAATCAAGTCTCACTCGAGTGCATAACGGGTAACACGCCGGCGGTGTTGATTCCACGCGAAGCATATTACACGCTGCCATGCAGATATCAGTCGGTCGATCCTCGCGCGAATATTTACGAACACATAATGCAGGACCGGAAGCAAAGATAAATCCCGCGCTTTTCCTCCATACACCACTGCACTGCACACACACGGACACGAGAGGCGGTGGTCTATTTGCATTCGCTCTCTTGCCCATTTGCCGAACATAACCCAGGGATCATCGTCATTGATTGCAGCTCCGCGCGGGAGAAAGAGAGAGCCGGAGATTATCAAGCTCCGGTAGCAGTAGCCCCGGTATATAACCCCTGGGGTGGTTCTAGCAACGTTACGCGCCCACCTACACCTCCCTGCGCGAGCTCCATATATGTATGCACGCACACACACACGTCGTATTCCCCTTATCCGTGCTCGACCGCGATAAAGTCCGGCCCTGGGACGACGATAAATCCTGACCCTTTTGCCGCAGCTCGCTACACGCGCCTCACTATATACGTATATATATACACACATGGGCGCACACGTGGTACCGAGAGTCGTATATAGTCGATAAGGACTGAGCGAAAGTTTCGGCTGGCGTTTTCTTTGGCTGACGAGGAATGGGGCTTGCTTTACTGCCATTCGCGAAATTGCGGGATCCGATAGTTGGAAATGCTCGAAAAAGCCGTTGGTGGTCTGCTTGCTGAAATTTATGTATATGGGATAGGATCGATGATCGAGTGCTTTTATTTTATGCCTTCAATAACAATGAGACGAGGTTATGAATTCCAATTTTTTAACGTATAAATTATTTCTTTCTGTTTCAGGTGAGTTTTTATCAATGCGACTGTACCCGATTCACAGCTTGGTAAAGTATAGACGTGCAAACTCACATTTTTGATTTTATTTTTTTTTACTTTTCATCGATAAGAGTCAAGTGCATTTTCCTCGGCATTTCCTATAAATTCACTGCTGGCCTGTGAAGCAAAAGCTGTATGAAAACCCCCTTGCAAACGATGAGAAGTAATATTTTTCACCGACCAAGGGGTGGCCACCACTGGCAACTACAATTTTTCACCAGCGGCAGACTCACATTTCACCCAGCACTCAAAAAATGTAATCTTCCATCTCTCGACGATTATCACTCCCCACATTCATTATCTCCATTATACCACGTACAAAGCGTATCTCTCCCCCCCTCCCCCTATAGTATTCACACTTGCAAGCCCGAAAATTTTCCTATTATACATCCCACCCTCGTCTTCTGTCCCTCCCTCCCTCCCCCCTTGCATTCGCATTCCCCACACAGTCTAATCGTCATCGGCAACGATTTCGAATTTCTTGCGACGTCACGTGACGCATTATATATATATACGATCACCGCGTTGCGCCGGATTGCCGGGCTATTCACGCGCCGTTAGCAGAGTATGCGCGAGTCGAGCAGGAAAATTTACAGCTGGACCGTCCGGTGTGTGTGTGCCGCTGCTGTGCTTAACGCGCTCCTAACGACCTTTTCATTATTCCGACTTGTGCCGGCCCGCGAAACGCTTTTATCGCGACGCCGAATGCCTGCATCTGCTGTGAGTGGAGCTGTTTTCCGCCGTAGGTTATAATATTTGGGGAGGCTGCTAATCTGGCGATTTTCTTCTGCTTCGTATATGTATAAGGAGTTGGAATGGCCTCGAATTGTTTGCTCGCGGGAAACCGATCGCTTTGGACCTGAGCCAAATGTTTTACGAATTGTATATACGCACAATACGTATTGCATAACTATATATAATAACTATACCAACGACCGTGTCTTCTTCTTATGATGTATTATTCACGTATCCTTGAAAATCAGGCAAAACAGGAAGACGCGGAATAATCGTCTGCAAACGCACGAGAGATCAAAAGCGAGTCTTCAAAAGTGCCGCAGTAGAAAAAAATGGAGAGGAAAAGAGCCGATCTAGCGACATCCAAAGCAGCCCACTTAAAAAAAAACCTGCCCGAGCACCATTATAACATACTTACACACGAGCAAATCGCTGGCCGCACTTGCAAAAAACGAAAGGCTCGCAGCTCGCTTAAACATATACCCGCAGCAGCAGCAACAGAGCTAGTACAGCCCGTGCGGAGGCTTACGCGGCACAAAAGCCATTCTGCAGGACGGCGACGACGGCGACTTTATCAGCCGCTGCCGTGAGATGGAGAGAGAGAGAGAGAGAGAGCGGGGGAGTTTTCATGCCTGCTCGACCGAGTTCTCATCTCTCTCTCACTCCCTTTCTCTCGTCTGCTCGCTCTTGCGCTTCCTTCCCATATTACCTTACCGGCTTATATATGGCTATCTATAGACACTGGCCTGACAGTTCAGCCGAGGTTCAACCGGGTTAAATGCCGTGTAACGATCCTCCGTCGTCGTCCGTGCTCTGGACGGGACACATTGTGCGGGCTGCCAGCACACTATAGAGCTCTTCCTTTTCTTTCACCTGACCCTATATACGCGTCGCTTCTCCTCGCTGCATTTGCATTTGCTAATGAGACGATAAATTTTTGACTCGAGAGCCACGATCGATTTTAAAATGAAAATCGGGGGCTTATGAAATATGGGGTAATATGTAAATGGAATCGGTCGGGTGACCAGATGCTATTTTGGTTACGTTTACCTTCGTGTTATAGAACGTGCAAAATGAAATGGTCTTGCAATGTGTTTATTGCGGTTTTAGTTTATCAAAAATAGGGCATACAGTTTTAGGCATATAAAAGAGAGATTATTATGCATAAAATATATTTGCAAAACGTATCATATTCTCTACCGTGATCCATTTCGAAAATTCAAAAATGCATAACAAACTATAACATGGCGATATCGAGAGTCGACAGCTTAATCTCCGGTATAAGAATTTCAAAATATATGGCGCAACTTTCGATCGCTCAGGGAGCCCGTACACCAACGTTAACGTTCATCCGCTCGTGCACTACCGGACTATGTTACACTTTTCGCGTCTGGGCCTCCCGGTCAGCACACCCGACCGTCGCGCTATATAGCGTTTCGATCTATATACAAAACCAAAGGATCGACGCTTCTCTCCTCATTTCGGTTTCCGCTCCACAACTAACTCGCCATTGCACCGACGTTTTTCTATATATACCGATTGATTAATTGGCGCTTCGCTGCAGCTGTTATTCATCGCTCCCTCGTTACACTTGTCTCGTTTCATTGTTATTTTATGCGTTATTGCATTGAGGGTCTCGCCCCTTCCTCCCCCCCCCCCCCCCCCCCCCATTTCCGTCGGCCTAACGTGATTTCCATAATAATTGGACGCGCGACGCGGAATTAAACGTGCATAGAGTCTCTCTTTCTCTCTCTGACGTGAATTTTGTTTCTCTTTCTTCCTTGCCCTTGCTTTTTCATAACTGCCGAGTTTTGAATTATTCCCCCTTGTAAATGCAGCAAAAGGTCGAAATTTATGCTTAATTTATGCGTTTTTTCTGCGTCGGCATTCGTCGAATTCGGATGAATCAATCGTGAAATTTGCGAAAGGATCGTTGAATTAATTTTTGGTTGTAATTATAATTCAGGGGTAAAATCTTATGCTTATTGAAAAATACGTAGCCCTTTAATAATAAAGCATGTACTTTTTTTAATCTTTTGAAGCATAAAAATAAAAAACTTATTTATTATTTCACGCCATTAAAAATGTAAGAAAAGAAAACATCGAGACCGAGTAACGGTATATATATGTATATAATAATCTAGATGTATAGCCTCCTTCAATACCCAAGTAGGGAAACGCATTTGGGATAAGAGTAAAAACGTTACTCTAAAATATGTAAGAAGCAGCACTTTAAGCTTAACAAGCAAGCGCCACCAGCTCTCAGGGGTTCGCGCCCAGACTCTCTCGCGAATTCAGTGGTAAATGCGCTTATGAGGGGCCTTAGGGGCTCTACATCTCTCTCGTTCTCTCTCTCGGCGAACTGTCGCAAATAAACGTGTCGTCAATATTGCGGTCGGCTCGAGGCGACGGGGCGGCAGATCGACTGGGGAATCACTTCTCGCGCCAAGGAAAAGAGATTCGAATGCAGCGATTCACAACTCTGTACATGTGTATGCGCGGGAAATGGAAATTTCGCAGGATGATCCTCTTTTGGTATATACGTGTAAAATGCGGATGTGTCTTCGTGATTTTTCACGCAGGAAAGGAAAAATTACGCTTACGTTTACCGTTTGAGGTTTCGTGTGGTGCGCTTCTTTTTGCAAAAGGGGCTTTCAAAGTTTTTCGGATTCGTTTTTCGAGTGTCGAAGTGAAAGATCTTTGAGTCTGGGAGTGTTAACTGCTTAAATATACTTTAGACAGGAGTAAAAATGTGACTTTTTAAAATATTTAAAAAGAAACTTAATTAATGTTGCAAATTATATTACACGCGATTTTCATCAACTTCAAATAAGAGAAGAAGCAAGCGATATACTATTAAAGCATAGCTGGCAGGTTATGCATAAGGATTGACTCATATCCAAGATTGATGGGTTCATCACGCGTGTACGTGCACTACCATAATAGTTGTACGCGTCTGCATTACAACTCCGTCGTCTCTATTCGGTAATACGGAAAGTTGATCCTTCTATACTCTCACTTTGACAACGTATCACGTATGTGAAAAGAAGAGCAAGTAATGAACGAGAAAGGGACCAAAGGAAGAAAACTCGAGTATATAGGATATCTCATTAAGAGGCTGCGCACCGACTTGCTCAATGCTCCAAAGCGCTTTCGGCCCCTCGCCTGCGCGACCAGGCCACAATTTTCACTCTTCTATATCAAAGCATCCACCTGTGCATGGACTCGAATCTGCACGCATACGCAATATCTCGAGTGTGACCACGTGGTACAAATAGATTTTCTATTATTAAAAAGAGTGTGTGCGACTCGCTTGAGTGAGACGTGGTTCCAATATTTTTTCGAGTGCCCTTCTGCGCTTTCAATCTATTTCCATACTGATATCACGAGATCTTTGTCATCGCAAGGAATGTTGCATTTGGATATTTCTGAAAATTTTGTACGAATAGGTAGATTTTGATGATTGCTTCGAGTAATACATATCGATTGTGAAATTTGCAAAAATTAAATCGGCTCGTTAATATTTCAAACGGTGCACACAGTCCGAATATGTGTGATTAAAAACTGGGTTAGCTGATTGAACTCTTAGAGTTGAACACATTAGCTTTCTCTTATGTGGTCAATCAAATTAAATTATAAATTCTCTTCTTACGCTATTTCTTTATCACAAATTTGATGTATACTCGTGCAGAGTATTCTGCTATGCATATAACTATAAGTTTTAAGCCTACGCGAATGCAGTGCCTCTTTCACCTGCAGGCCTCTCTCTCTATTTATAAACACCGATAAAACATCTCCAGCGTTCACGTTATAAATATCGGTCGGGAAAAAAACGAAGATGAGGCCAAAGATATATTCAGCTTCGTTGTAATATTTACACCGAAATCGATGCGCATCGCGACTGCAATCATAAAAGGGATGGGAAAAGCTGGGCGAACGACGAAAAAAAAATGGAAGAGAGAGAAAAGAAAAAGAAGGATTTCGAGAACGATACGTACATCCCAAGCGGCGATACGTCGCCTCACTGACTCGCACTGGCAGCAGCTGCTGCTGCTCTGGTAATCTCGATGACCGTCGGAGCGTGCCGCGATTCCAGACGAAGCGCGACGCCTAGCGTCAATATTATTTTCTTCTTTTTTTCGCGCCTTTTTTTCCCCGTCCAGCTTTGCGCACTTATATTTTCGGTGGCACGCAAAGTGGCTATTCGAGACGGTGTCGAGCGTGTAAAATAAGGTAATTTAGATGTTAAGCTACGCGGGTAAAGGTGAATTTTGAGGAATTGGAAGTATAATTTACGCTTTTTCTGTTGTTATTAGCGATTCACCATTTGTAGCATATTCGAGAGTAAGAGCTGCACCCTTCCGCGCGAATTTGTACCCCAGCTTTGTCGCTGCGCCTGTTGGCATATGACACGCGCACTCGCGGCCCTCGCTCAACACTCACACATTGCACACTAAGAAAAACGATCCCATTTCTCCCTCTCTCTCTGTTTCTCTCGTTCTCTGCGTGTTTGATTGTCACTCGCGCTTGGGGTTTGCGATCGTTCAATCTTACTTTCCACCAACACCCCTCACTCGTAGCTTCTCTGTATATATATGTATATATGTATAATAAAACCCGGTGCTTTGTAGCACACGTTGTTTTGGCGAGTTCGTTTATTTGCTACTGTACGAGCACGACATGGACAAGTGACTTGTAAGTGACGCGCAATGTAACCATCTTGAACGAGTAATGTATTTCGAATCTCGTTAACTTGCTGCATTAACCGTCTTTCAGGATTTCCTAAAGAACGATTAACTTTTTCATATCTATCGATAAGTATACTTTTTAAAACTGCAGCTTGTAATGTTAGAATTGGTTTCCCGCTTTTATTTCATGAACAGCTGGAGCAAGAGGACCACACGTTTTGGTATGTGTACTTTATGCACTGGTGCGAGGAAAAAGCACATTACGCAACTAGCGACTGAAGTTAATTATCTCGACGAGGGATAAGTTAGTCGCCCGAGTAAAGCGATGGTGACAATCGCTTGAATTCAGATAATCTGAGTGCGCGTGTCACGTACAATATTTTTCCGTACAACATACGCAAAGGCCGATTATGGACGAGTATACGTGCGCACGGAGTTTGAAAAATTAATTATTCCTTTATAGATCATAAACATCTGTCAGCTTCAAAATATGGACTAAGTCACGGTATTGTTCAAGTCATAAAATTTTTATTTGCATTTGTCGTGTCAGTTTTGCATGACTATGATATCTATTAAATTAAACTTTAAATATTATATAGTGTATAACAGATATATATGTAATATTATATAGTGTAATAACATATGTTAATCATTCTATGGAAATTATATTATTGTAGTAGTAATAACTTTATATAGTTTAAGGGGCTGTTTGCATGGAGACAGTATTATGAGTCAAGCTGCATGCAATAGGAATGCATTTGATAGAGAAATTATGAATCTTCCATTAATAATTTAAATAATAATTTTTTTATTTGGATAAATATATCTGTACATTTATGTATATGTATATCAATTTTATCTTTCGTGGTGTATTTTATTATACTAAGTCTCAAAACAATATTTGAATTCAAATTATACTGAGCGTTAATAATAATATTGGTTTTTGTTTTCGAGATATACGGGAGCCGTTACAATAGTTTTTCAATATTTTTAAGTATATAATAACACGTTTCATAAAACCATAATACATGGTATATATTTTCCTTTTTTACACCATTTAAACATGTTCTTTTCTTTAGTGGTAATTCTTACTTTCACTAGTAAGTATTTTTGTACATTTACAGGTCTCACTCATGAAAAATTACAAGTCCAATATAAGAAAATAAATAATAAGTTTGGGTTGAATTCACTCCTTTACATAATTTCTTTATTACTTATTAATTATTTCGCTATCGCTTTGAGAAAAGAATTATTATTTTCAGGAAATTTTAAAAAGCTTTAGGAATGTAAAGTGATCCAATAGAAAACGGGAAGAATTCTAAGGAGAATGAATTTTCTGGATTTTGAGCGATAGACATGTTATTACTGCTACTCATTGTTTCGATTAAGATAATAATAATACCTTGAAAATCATGAATATTGTTGATTTGAAATATATTCGAATATGTGGATTTTAGTAATGATTTATTTTATCAAAAATAAATTCTAAATTATTGCAATGTAACAGTCTATAAAATAAATTGTATTTCAAAATACCCTTTCATCTATACATGGCGAAGTTAATCGTCGATGCTTGAAATGTATAATAGACCATTGTATTATTATAGTTTTAAAACCATTATATTTTTTCTAACATTCGTGTTCCATAAAATATTTCTCTATTTTTGATGCGTATCCATATGTATACCTATATATGGGTGATTTCACGCGAACGGGAAAGTCAACAATTTTTAAATCGCTGAACTTTGGGAAAATGTCGGGAATAGGTATAAGGGTCTAATTAGTATGAAGCATCACAGATAGATAAAAAATTGAGTTTTTTTAATTTATAAATCTTTGTGATTTTTCCTCTCAAAATTTTCTGATAAAATAATAAAAATGGTAAACACAAAAGTTGTTGAATTTTACCTCAAAAACATGTCTGAATTTTTTCAGAATGTTTGATGAAGGTCTGTGATTGACCGATATAGCAGCTACAGCTACACTTGAGAATCTAATTCTCATGGACATGACGACTTTCATCTTATGACGTCTGAAACTTTTCCTTTTTTTGTGCACATAAGATTAAGACCGTATAGAAGGTGGTCAACTCAAAGAAGTAACAGCTATAGCACTTTTAGGCAAGTCATTTTTATCAATATATATGCTAAACTAGAATTAATACTCTTTTTTTCAAGAAAACAGTTGCTGGAATGAGGTAAATAACTGCGTCAATAAACAGCTTACAAATTTTTATACTAAAGTATACGAATCCTCGAATGCTTGAACAAAATATACAATATTTGTTAACACCCTAGTAGAAGTTATCAAGAAAAGCACCCAAGTAAAACAGAAAGTTTATAGCAATAACAACAGAAACGCGGTATCTTGGTGGGATTCGGATTGCAATTGGGTAAAAAGATTAAGGAAAGCATGTTTCAATAATGGCAATTTACAAAAAAATTAATAGACTTTATTGAATATAAAAAACAATGTGCTATCGCTAATAAAGCTTTTAAAGTAAGCGCAAAAAATGTTATCAATAATTCGTACAAAGCATCGACATTAAGACAAATCAAAAATATACTTGGAACATGGATTTATATATTATTCTGTGTAAATTTCATGTAAACCATTATAACTTGCTTGCAGTTTTGTAGTACTATGTAAAGTAATTGTATTATTTTTAGTAGTATATACAGTAATTATAAGTACAGTTATTATAATATTATGTTGTAAATTGTATGCACAGTATTGTAAAATAATTGGTATCAGCAAAATAGTCTCACTTAAGATTAAAGTTACCTTGATAAAAGCAAAAAAACAATAAAATAAATAATAAATATATTTTTTATTACCACTGCTAATCCAATTTCTACAGCAATAAAATTATATAGTTTCCCGACTTCTTCGAGTATATAAGACATTTACATGAAATCATAGTATACTTTACATAAGTATATTTAAATTTTTCACTTCTCTCTGCATCAGTTGAAAATGAATTTTCTTATTTTAATAATTCTTATTTCTGTGGGTAAGTTTTATATCAATTTTCTTAATGAAGAAGTCAAGTAATGAACTTTAGTAATTTTGTGTTAGCTGATTAATTTATTTTAAATTAATTATTTAAGATAAAATTTGCAATATTATTGCGTACGTATGTTTACATATTTGCATGATTTTTCTGCAACAGTAACAATTATTCTAACAATTATTCTAAACTTTTGTACACAACTGTCAGTAGAATAACACTGACATTATACTTATACAAGCAAATATTTTAGCTTTAATAATATCAAGGCTATATAGTGCGATTTTAAAATTAGGATGCGGCAAAATTAATGAAATTTGTAGATATAGGTACAATCTAAATATAAAAGGGATTTGGGTATTAAGACTTATAAATAGAGATTTTACTATTTTATATAAATAATTGCATAAGTGATTGTTATTTTTATTCTTATCCGTTTGAAAAAAATTTGTTACTTAACAATTGAATTTTAAAACTCTTAAAGGAGTTAAATGTAATCCAATAACTGGCGGATCTGATGCTAGAGACAATGAATTTCCATTCATCGTATCATTAAGAGTGGGAAGTCTTAATCAACATTTCTGTGGAGGTTCTATTATTAGCGATAGACATGTAATTACTACTGCTCATTGCTTCCATGGACCTTTTACCATAAACCATACAATTGTTGTTGCTGGTACTAACAGTAGAACGATGAGGCCATTGGTATACCGTATACAAAAGCTACATGAATACAGCAGGTGGTCTAGGAAGCATCCTGGATTGCACGATGTTGCTATACTGACGGTTATATTCAAATAAATTTCATAGTTTTAGTATTTAAAGATGTTTAGAGAAAAAGTGCAAATGCATTTTTTAAATAAAAATTGGACGTTAATGATTATCTACATCAGTAGAGAAATTTAATTTGTTCAAAATACTTAAATAAGAATAAAGTGTACAGGTTAATTGTTTTTTAATTCAATAACCCTAATTAACAATTGTTCACTTAGTTATTCCTTATTACAGTTAAGTGAAAGAATGGACATAACATCGCCGCATTCGAGAGTGAGAAGGGTTGCACTGCCAAGAGGGCAACCAATTGAAAATTCATTTGGTATCCTAGCCGGTTGGGGAAAGACATTAATAAATGCGCAACCAAATGACTTACAGAAACTAACCACTAAAATTCTGCCAGTTCATTTGTGCATCGACATTCATAAAGATGTTTATTATAATCCTCCTTATGAAATGTGTGTATACGCGGGCGCCCGCAAAGGTGTTTCTGATGTAAGTCTGTCTTTTCTAACATATAATATTCTTGAACAAGTTTTATTAAATCTTTATCTTGAACTGGAATTGTGAATATTTTTTGTATTATTACGGGGAATAATGATAAGATTACTTTATTATTATTTAATTCATTTCCAATATTCCAGGGTGACAGCGGCGGTCCTTTAGTTTCCGTAGGAGTCACACCCTGGGTTTTAATAGGCATCATTACATCAAATGCTAATGACGGTACAACGAATACTCCTGATGGTTTAGCAAATGTGTACATGTATTTGGATTTTATTGAGGATGTATTCGGTGGTGACAACACCCATATGGGTCCTAATATAGGAGCCCATATAGGATCCCATAAGGAAATTTAATATGGGATCTCTTAAATTAACGTACATTTTTATAATAAATATTGATTAGATTTAATTACAATAAAAAATTAATGTATGTAACAAATTAAAACATAAAAAAACTATACCCTGCCGGGACTTGAACCTTGCACCTTTGGATTATCATGCAG